>PVKN010024966.1:0-14275 GCA_004027915.1 Capromys pilorides | reverse complement strand
CTGAAAGTGAGTGGTGGTAAAAATACAGTAACTAATGACACCATTTACAGCTGGCCTGAGACTTACCAAGACATCATCAACACAAAGGTCAAAGTAGTCAAAAAGGAAGACGCATTTTACTCTGAAAGTTGGGAGCTTGAAACCTTCTATAAAGGTCATGAGAAAAGCATCTACAGACCCTACTTTTCAAAGCTACTGAAGGCAGAAAACTCCTTAAGACAGAATTAACAGAAAATGAGAAATATATATTAACATCAGGAATTGCCTTATAATGAAAATTACTGATTTTCAACTTGTTTGAAAAATTCTAGTAACTTAAAATATATTTATAATTGTACACATATGTAGGAATATATATTGACAGAAAAATATATCTAAATATAGCAATTAAGCCAGGGTTTATAAATTGAGGGTTATAATCTTCTTTTCTCTTAGAAGCTGAGAAAATTATCCTGTGTTCCTCAGGTTCCCTACCCATAAAATGAAGATGAGGATATAAGTACTCTTCGATCCCAATAGGATCTCACAAAAATTACAGAAACTAATGTCACTGTTTTAAATGTGACATGAAGCCAGGCACAGTGGTACACACCTGTAACCCCAGGAGTTGAAGGGCTGAAGCAGGAGGATCACCAAGCTTTTAAGCCCAGCCTGGGTTACATGAGAATAGAAGGCCAGCCTAAACATAGTGAGGCCCTTTCTCAAGCAGGTGTGTGCATGTCTCTGTATTGGGTGTGTGTGTGTCTGATATGATAACCTATACAACTAATATCAGCTGTTTATTAAAAATATTCTATTAATGAATATTAAATGTCTAATTTTCTGTGAAACTATAGATAATAATTGGATGAAAGGAGAAAAATTTAACAATCTGCAGAACAATCTCAGTGGGGTCTCCTTTCCCAGCTAGTCTTCTTTGCTGTTTGGAGCCTCCCTCATCTCTGCACATTCCTGAAAGGCACCCCCAGTTGTCCTTCAGGTTCAATAAATACAAGTCCAATGCAGCTCAGTTTAACAACTCATTTCCCATCTACCCTCAGATTAGATGAGCCTACTGGCCTTAATAAGTAGCTTCAAGGAATTATCTGCTCTTTAACCTTCCCACCGTCCTCCCTTCTCAGGAGGCTCAGATAAGGAATGGGGTCAAACACAATCCTCTCTTGACTTCCCTGCAGGTCTAGCAGTACTCTCAGGTCACTGCCTTTCCCACACAGACTATTTGGAGCAGACTTCACATGTGGTAGAACCCACAATGCAATGCCCACCCCACGATACAAGACATGTGGAATCATTTGACTCCGTCCTCTGGGCAGCACAGCCTCAGCTCACAGCCGGACACTCCGTTACCTGCTGCTGGAGCAGAGCACCGGCTCAGCTCTAGCTTAGATGCTTCACACAAGGCCCATTTTGGAAACAGATTAGTTTTGCCACACTCAGTTTCTTCCTCCCCACAACATCTCTCTGGTCACTTTGGAGAGGTCAAGGATGCTCCGGTGACACCTCTCATAGATGGGAAAGGAGGCCCGCTGGGGATGGGTACAAAAAGAGGCAAGCCAGGCCTCTTCGTTCAGTGCAACCACAGCCCTGGGAATTTCTAACCTCCTGCGAGGTACACTTGAGTGCAGGGCTGGCTCCCTTTGCAGAACTGAACTGAACAAGCACAGAATAGAAGTGTGAGGAACTTTCCCTCCGTGACTGGAGTGGAGAGGCAGGCCAAACTGAAGCAGGTGCCAGTGACGAGAGGTCTAACAGAAATGTCTGCAAGAATCATCAGGAGTTATAGCTGTCCCAAGCTGGATAGACAAGGATGGAAATGTCTCCTACTTCAGAAGCAAGAAATTATTTAAAAAATTTAAAAATGCAAAGAAGTTGAAAATAATATTACCATGCAATTTGGAGAATCTCATCTCTGAAAAGAGAGCAGAGCAGTAAGGGGCGTATGAGGCATGGCGGATCTGCGTGTTTCAGGCGGTGTAGACAAGAGCACGCTCACAGGCAGTGGCAAAGGAAAGAAGAGGGAGGCTGACACGCACTTTCAGGCCTGTAGATGAGTTTCCAAGGGGCGGACTGCACCCAAGGGCCAAGGTGACCTGGATCCCCAAGGCAGTCACCACAAGCAAGGAACAGTCTTGATATCCAAGCATGACTACTATGTTCAAGAAACAGAAATGAGATACTATTTTGTAGCCTAAAAGATAAGAGAGTACTCAACAGCAGAAAATATTGGTCATCTGAAGAGAACAGTGTTGTACTGATCTTAAGAGAACTTTCCACAACAAAGATGACACATGTCAACTCTCAAATACAATGCCTGAAAACAAAAACTAAAATTAACTATTAAAAATCAGTAGTAACAGGAAAAATAAAGGTGCACTCCTTCACCAGGAGTGCGGTGTTAAGTCTGAAAGCCTGACTCACGCTCTGTCCTTCCTGTGACCCTAGCACCCTGGCCACAGAGCCACATGAGCACAGCACCACAGCACAGCAGGGAGGACCCTAGCTCCTAAGGGAAAGGTTACCTGGACAACAGGACAAGCCCTAGTTCCCTTGCCCGATGGCTGCAATTAATTGCATTCCAAGTCACGTTCCCCTGTAGGGCTAAGGAACTCTAGTAAAGCATGAGAATTAGACTAACTCAAGTTTGAATAATAAGCATCCCTTTATTTGCTGACTGCCAATACAAAAACAGATTACATTAGCAACAAAAGTGTCTTGAGTTGATGTCAGAGGCAGTTACTCCCCCAAAGTGTTAAGTAAAACAGTGTACAACATCAGTATTAAAATGTTAAATTTTATATTGTCTTTATCACTTTGATCTTCTGAACAATTGAATTGAGCAAAATAAGGTAAAAGATTACATGTTTATCTTCAGGAATGTAAAGGTCTAATTATTCAAACAGTTTTTTATTATAAAACTAAACTCTGAAGATGTCTACAGAGTTGGCTTCTTTTTAAATGTTTCTATTTAAATCAGTAGTCTAACAAGGATTAGAAAAGACAAAACTCTGTTCAGTGTTTCTGACAGTAGAAAGGGTGAAAACATAAATAAGGCTTTAATTTGGCAAAATATAATACAATGCCTTCTGTTATCCTCAAAGGAACAGTTTCTCAATTACTTCACTCTGTAAAAGATCAGAAAGAAAACCATTTTAAAATAAAGCAGCAAAAGCCAAATCGGAACACATTTTTCTTGCACATATTCCTTGACATAGCATGGCCCCTTCAAGGCAATTCATGCTCATGGTAAACAAACAAAACTTTTTCAGGATTCAGAATCTTTTAGGTAAATATTTTAAAATGTAAGCCAACATTTAAGAGGCCAACACTGCAAAACCACGTTTTATTAGTCCTACTCAAGAGAATGTAAATCTAAGGACAGTGAAAAAAGCATTAAAGACAAACTCAAAAATTTACAACTCCTTATCCATGAAAAAATATTCACAAGGTCTAAAGGCAAGAGGTAATTGGCAATCATGTAATTTTTCATGCTCTACAACTGAAGCCTTTCTCTAATAATAGCAAAGCCTGTTGACTAACTTGAGTCCATTTAGTGTATTCCCTACACATTTGTAGTATCTCCTCACATGCCACAAAGGACCTAGATTAGATCTATGTTTAAAAAAATTACTGTCACCAAAATGGTTTCATTGGGCAGGAGAAGCCATTCTAAAATGGATAGAGGAATTAACAGCAAGGACAGAGGTAAATATTGTGATATGTTTTTTACAAAAATCCTGGCACTGGGTGTGGTGGTGCACACCTGCAATCCTAGTACTCTGGAGGCTGAGGCAGGAGGATTCACAAACTGGAGGGTCACCTTGGGTTACAAAGTGAGTTCAAGGCCAGGCTAAACTATAAAGTGAGACTCTGTTTTAAAAAAAAAAAAAATCTTCGCTAAATAGGGCCATGAGAAAGGGTGGTAAACTGAAGAGAAAAACAAAATTAAAATAAAACACATGAGCATGCTTTTAGGACTGGACAGTGGAACATCTGCAGAGAGTAAGGCTGAAGCGAGGGGAAGGAGAGAAGGAGGAGCTGCCTTAAGAAGCAGGACACAGGTTGATCCCCAATTAGGGTGAGGAGGAATGTACCCGAAGTGGGACTCCAGAGCTTGCAGAAGTCAGCTTACAAGGATAAGAGACTGAGATGTGGTGTCACTACTTTTGCTGACATGTAGGAGAATGAAAGGGGTCTATCATCCGCTGAGAGGTAACTGACCTAAACCGGCATTTTAAAGAAAAGCGTGTACTGAAATAGGCCAGAGGAGGAGCAGCCTGTAGAGGCAAGAAGGTGCACCCCCAAAGCCTCCTGCAGTCACAGCTGGGAGTACACACAGGCGGCTGACCTAGGGGGTGTGATGACTATCTCAGTCCACTGACTGGTTCGGCATAGTTCTAGGTGTGATTGCTACCACCCTAAGGACAGGCAGCCTACACAGAACACAAAGGGACAGAAAGAGGCTGCTGTGGTCACTCGCTCCTCTGCCTGCCTTGCTCGGGGTGTGGACCGTGTGTTCTCTGCAATGCTCTCTGCCACACCACCCTGTCTTGGAGCCAGTCTGCTATGGGCTGAAACCTGTGTGAACTGTGAGTCAAAGCAGACCTTTCCTCCTTTAACTCTGGATAGTGAATATTTCGTCTCAGCAACAAGAAAAAGTAAGACAAGGCCCATCTTTTTCAGGACATCTAACCTATCTCTGAGGCCTGTGCTTAGCCATCAGTCTTAGGTGTGGGTTCTGGAAGGCGCAGCTCAACGATGAGTTTTCCTTTGGGTCTACAGGACAATACAATTCTTTTAAAGTAAACAGCCTTGAAAGAATAATATCTGAGGTACTTGTGAACAGCCCCAGAGCTTAGTATCCAATGATGTATCCAACATATATGCAAATACTCTAGGCAGCATAATCTGTTATTTTAAAAAAAATCAGTAAAACCCAGGTAGCAACAACAAAAAGAATTCTGCATTCACGAGTTAAAATACAAGTCATATGTAAGTGCTAATCAATTTGAGCTTTTCAAGGTAACACAGGCAATAAACGCTTATAATTTTGTTAATGATGGATTTATACTGAATTAAAATTCTCAGTTCAGTCACTAAAAGAAAAATTTCTTAAGTTACCTAAAAAAACAAATAAGGAAGCTTAATATTCCCACCAACAGGTGCACAATAAATTTTGTGTGTTTTCATATTTTAAAAAAAGTGACGATTTTCTGCAATCATCAGTAAAAATGTTGTGGTTGCTCTATTTCACCATGTCATAAGCAGAAGGCGGAGGAGATGATGTAAGTATTTCCCCTGACCTACGGTCAGAAGAAGCTATCGATGCTGCAGGCACTAGGGCACCGACAACCCCAGGTGCCAAGTCATAGTAGAGTTTGTTTGATGTAAAGATCAAATTTAGCAAAGATAAAGCCTCTGTCCCTTCCATGCTAAAAGTCCTTCCGACTATGCACAAGATGGCAATAAAGCTCTAAGGAAGGTAAAGGCTGCCATCCGAAGGTTCTGACAGAAATAATAAGGGAACATTTCCTTTGATAAAGCAAATTTTCTTGATCTGTGGTAAATACACATCACACATGCCCCAGCAATTAACAGAAAGCAACACATCCTTTATTCTTACCCAGACCCGGCAGTGTCATTTCTCCTTTGTGAGCTGTTTGTTTACAGCCTGCAGCAACTGCTGTAACTGCGCTACAGTCTGATTTAGACTTACAGACATTGTCTCCTTCTCGGAGGAGTCCTGGGAAGAAGAGGGCAGTGATGGAGAACTGAGCCAGAGGGAAGGAACGAGCAGCCAAAACCAGAGAACACATTATGACTTCAAATACAGACATGGAAGTTATGAAAAATGAAGGAAAACTTAGCACCAGCAAAAGCCACACAGAGAAATGCCTGTAACTACTGGTGCAAACCACGTGGCATCAAAGAAATCTATGGCTGTAGGAAATTCTGTCCTTGGCCACAAAAGGAAAAATCAAGAATCTATAAATATCAGAAATAAATGCACTTTTCCTTTTAGAAAAAAATAAAAGCCTCTCTAGTCAATCAGAACTAACAGAGCCCTTCTGAGTGCCTGGCAGTTTCGAGTGCTGGTCCTCTATTGCAGGCATCGGCACTAGAATCCAGCCCTCTCGCTGGCGATGGACGCCTCCGGCACGCGAGGGGAGAGCCACATCCCAGCCTGCTACTTTACACATTAGCTTGCTTATTTCTGCCAACAACCCCACAAGACAGGAACCAGTATCATTACCTTGTACAAATGGGAAACCAAACTGCACAGCAACTAGGAATTTGCCTAGTCACTCACGAAGGTCCTGAGCGGCAGGGCTAAGGGTTATCTACGGGCTGTCCACCTCCAGAGCCTACACCCTTGATTAAGAACTACACATAGGAACTCTCCACACAAACCTTGGAAATGGATATAAGAGCTCCCTCAACTACAATAAAAACAAATAGCAATGAAAACAGTGCACTGGGGAGATAGACCGTTCTGAAAAGAATTGACTTTCAATTAAATGTTGAACACAGGGGTTGGGGTTTAGCTCAATGCTAGAAGGCTTGCCCAAGGAAAGCGCTGGGTTTGAGCATCAACACTGAAAAAGGCCAACCAAACAGAAAAGGTGCAACGTAACTGGCAATAGCACATTTTTGGAGTCAGAGATAGATCTTGTACATATGTATTATTCACATGTAGAACATAAATGGCCCAATGATCTGGAGTTGAAGAAAAGTCATTACCATTTCTGGAGAAACATCATTATTTTCAATGACAGTAGTATCTCCGGCAGCTTGTACTATTTTTGACTGGATAAGATCCAGTGACTGTTGAGCCTGTAAGAAAAGCAACATGATAGCTGATAAATATGTACAAAATGACTGCTTAATTATATATATTTTGTACAAAATTAAAGTCCTATGAAAGTATGACAACAGCTATATCCCTTACCAGATTATGAGAACACATGTACATTATTTCAGAAAGTTCGAATGCAGAAAATTATATACAGAAATTTTTAATAGAAATGGGCATAGGTGATCTATAGGCAGTATTAGTCTATAACAGGGTCACACAAATCTAGCTTGTTTGTGTACAGCTCAAATCTAAGGCTATTATTTAATGTTTTTAAACATTTTAGAAAATGAAACACAAGAATATTCAAGGGATTGCAAATGGCCTACAAACACTAACATTGTCCATGGTTTGCTGGCTCCTAGTCTAGATCTCTGTGTATATAATATGTGCTCAGAGAAAACTGCCAGGAAATCTACATGAATGGGCTTTACATATGGCCTTAGTCTTTAAATATGGTCATGTTTATACAAATATAAACATGCTATCTTATATTTATCTCACAAAGTACACTGCTTTTTCAGTCAACAAATATTTTGTGCATTTCCAATCAAGTATTTCATAGTATTTCTATTACACAGGCACAGGCAAGTCATGGCTGCATGTCATCACATTTTTGGTCTCATAATACAACACTATCTATCCCATGAGCATCTGTTTAGCATTCTGAAAGGCTTCTGAGAAACTACACTGGTAGGCTACAACTGTCTGCTTTCTGTTTTCTTCCAGAGGCCATAAATTAAAATACTCTATCTATCTACTTTGATAAGAGTTCAACCGTGGCAGTGTACTATGCATCAGTTTCTCCTCTAAAGCAAACTTGTTAAATTCACATTTTATCTATATTATAAAAAAACAAAGCACTTATAATTCCTAGACTTTTACAGAGCAATCTCTTTTTTCTTTGAAGCGAGGGGTCCACAGGGTATTCAGGGTCTCACCACTAGACTGGATTCGTAGTCACAGCCTCCCAAGACTGGGATTACAGGTGCACACCACCTTGCCCAGTCTCAACTGCATCTCAGCGCGCCCCAGGGGCGGGGCTGGCATGGCAGGGCTGGGAATTGAACCCCTAGCCCCTGCGCCTACTTGCGCTTTACAGAACAATCATAAGTAAAGATAATTAACAAAATGTCTCATATTTTAAAGGTGACACAGATTTCCAATAAGATATTTTTTTAAAATCTATTAGAACACCAATTATTTATTTATTGTGCCAGGGGCTAAACTCAAGCCCTTGCACTTGTCAGGCAAGCATTGTGTCACTGAGTCATTGCCCTGGCTAGAATATCAAATATTTAAATGTTTGGGAGTCTCCAATATAGTGGGGATGCTGGCAACATAAACTCTCAGACCACACTGGGAAGAATATAAATCACTACTGGATTTTGGGGTTGTTTATAATAACTATCAAAATTTTAGATATGTACCCCTTGATTCTGCAGTTCCAATAAAGTGACATACTTTTTTTGCTAATGACCATTATTTCCCATAAATACTACATAGCTCAAAAGTAGCTCTGACAAAAGTGTGCATGAACCATGCCATTAAAAATATCTCACAATAGAACTACAAAGAAGTGTCAGGCTAACACAAGAAATACAACTTAAAAAATCATCTACTTGTGAGATGAAGAAAAAATATACTTGTACAAAGAAATGAATGAATTTCTGAAACACTAGAAACTTCATGTTTATAATGATCAACAGAAATGCACTTTCTAAATAACTACAAAAAAGTAAACAAGGGGCCGGCAAGATGGCTCAGCAGTCTAAAGCACCTGCTTAGGCAAGCTTAGGCAACTCTAGGGACTGCGGTTCGATCTCCGGCACCACATGCTGTGCCAGCCCCAACCCCAGGATAGGCTGCGCTGGCCATAACATAAAAATAAAATAATAATAAACTCAACACTTGTAGCATGTAAAAGCAGCCTTTGTCAATGGGCACATCTGTGTTCCAATAAAACTTAAAAAAAAAAAGTAAACAAATTTAGATAACTAAAATTAAATTTAAAATTTTATACATGTGATGTTAAATTTTAAAAAATGAAAAATCACATCAAAGCTTAGTTCCAAAAAAGTTAACTACAGAACAAACAGCTTACATTTATAAGGGATACAGAAGAACAAGACCGGAACTGACAGCACACTAAGAGGTCAAGGACAACACAGGCTCCTGACATTGCGTGTCTCTTACCTTATGTAAATCACCTGCTACCTTCTGTCTCTCATTCTGTTCAGTTTTAAGTTTTGTGCGTGTTTCATTTAACTGTGTCTTCAACTGTAAAAATAAAAAATACCAGTTACTTTGCACCCCTCTTTGATTATTCTGATCCTAAGGACCAAAGAATGAATACAAAAGAATGGGATTGGTAACAATTATGCACGGTGGATTAGCCAATACGCTTCACCAGATGTTTCCATCTGTAGAGCTAAACAGAAGAAAAGCTATAGAAATGAACTAGAGTTTAGATTAGAAAACTGCAAATCCAAAAACAAAACAGTCAAATTTCAGTAGCCTTTTAAAAGAATCACTATTGATAAAGTATTTACTGAAGTTATTCCAAACTAAAAGGCAAATAGGTATTTCACTATTTTTAAGGTCTTCAGAACCTATACAGCTCAATTAAAAACTCACTTGTATAATATTTTACAGACACTAAACAGATTATAAGTCCTGTATGATGAAAACACCTAAAGGTTGACTATCCTATAAAGACTTCATTAAAAACAGCAGTGCAAGACTATCGTGATCTAAAATACACAAATAAGAAATGTCTTAACCACATACTCTCAATAACCATTCATCAGCAGTTAGAATGTTGTGGAAATCCCAGTGCTTCTTCTCTGACAACTGCTCTAATTAGACACAAGGGAAGGGCACTACATTACTCTCAAAATGTTAAGTGCATCCAGCCAGGCCTCCCGCCCCAATGGACAGGCATGACTTTCCCATTCTGGGAACTTAACAGGGAAAAATGCAAGACACTGACATGTAGAAGTGAGAGGGCAGTTCATGGAAGGCATTCCAACTTGGGAATCTTATGTGGGGAACCTATTCTTAAATACCAAAAGAGTCTTTGCTCTTTCATTAACTCTGAGTTTAATCCTCTATGTCATAGAGGTCAATCTAGTCCCAAAACAAAGAATACACATAGGGAGGATTATCTTATCTTAAAATTGTGACTAACAGTTAAACTGAATAAGATTCTGAACTTAATACAAAAAAGGGCAGTTTCACTTAAATCAGTGTCTCAATAAGAAGTAGAGGACAAGAAAAAAAACTCAAACAAACAAGCAAAAAACAAAGGCAGCACTGGGCTAAATGCAGCTGCGACGTAATCCTACATATCTGGTGAAAGGTTGAGTCCCAAATTTAAAACAGTTTCCAACACCTGGAGAAGATTTTTAAAAAACACATTATAAGTTGGTAAGGGCATATAATAGTGATATATCATAGTCCTGATTTATGTATGTAAGTAGCAAAAGTGTAAATAAGACTAACCTTACACTGCAGTGGGCATGAATTCAACTAAAGCACTGGTAAGTAAGACAAATACTTTATTCTAAAAACAAAGGTATGTGCAGTGCTCTACATGTATTTCCCACACATGCTGATTCTCATGAACGCCTGCCATAACAGACAAGGACAGCTACAAATAAATGAGTTAACACTTTTCTCGGTACGTGTAAAGTGCTAACAAAATTCCAAGCTGGGCAGGGTAGTGAAACAATTTACTGTAATTTCCCTAACATGCAATATATTCAATTTTTTTTTGTCAAAGTACTAATCCTGTGCTATAACAATTTTCAAGTTAAGAGAAGATACATGTTTGAAACAGGGAACAAGACAGCCATATTCATGTTACAGCTAAGTACAAATTTCTAAAAAAATTAAGAATTGAAATGAAGAGAATCATGTCATAAGACAATTAACTAATCTCTAGGTCTCTACTTTCTGGATTACCATGTGCAAAGTAGTATGCTAATAAAAAATTCACAAGTGCTTCAATTTTTATAATGTACAGGAAGACCAGAAAAATAAGCTGGAGTGGACTACTACCCTAGAATGAAGAGCAGGTGTCTTCAACCTTCAAATATTGTCTCCCAGGTTAAAAGACAAAAAGCGCTAGTTAACTATGATAGCTTGAGAAAGGAATCTTCACAAACCAATCATATGTTTTGTTTCTTTATTTGCTAAAAATGTTGAGAAATTAAGCTTTACAAAAATGCAGAAAACTTTAAAAAAAAAAAAGTTGGAAGCCAAACATGCCATTGTTAGGAGCTAAGAAAAGAATCATTTTATGAGTGAAGAAAAGAAAGATCATCTTTAGGAGTCATCCCAGAATAAAAGGATCACCTTAAAGTTTACAAAGTGCCAGCTATAGATGGTTAGCAAGGAAAAAAGTTTGGATGGTTTTTCCACATATGAACACAAGTGTTTCCAGAGCCTACTTGGTACCCAGCGAGAACAAGCTTCTTACCAAATTTAGCTCTTCATTCTGTCTTACTGCTTCAGAATATGAATCATCAAGTTTTTTCTGCAATTCAGTCAACAGATCTTTCAGCTGCAATGAAGTTTAGAGTTTTAAGATTGATCTCCTTAGGATAACCCATGTTTTTGTCTGCTACTCGGAAGCTCTTTCACAAACAACTTACACTGAATTATTTTACCAGTCCATTATAAACTTAATTTGAGAGACAAAAATGAAAAGTTTGAAATACCTCTCTGACTTCTGTAACATAGGTAGATCGTTCAATTTCTGCCTTCTCTAGTTCCATTTCCAATTGTTGTTGTTCTCTTCTTAGCTAGGAACAGAACAGTTAACACATATAAGATTTCCTTTTATGATGTCTCCTTACAATGGCAAATTGTGATACTTAGAATATAAAACTGGATCAGTTCATGTAACTACACAACGTATGAAAAGCATGACCACATCCTTAGGTAAAAAAAATCTTAAAAAAACAAATCTTTGCGCAACCCAAAATGCCAAAAATGAGTTCATAGAAGAGGAGTAACATTACATTTTCAATACTTTTATTTTCTCTTCTTAATTGTTCTACCTCTTGCTCTGAAGATGTAATTGATGACAGCATCTAAAAATAATTTGTTGACCAAGTAAACTACAGAGGAGATAGGCAGGTGTGTCCCACCTGTACCCCATAATTTTTTGTGGTTTTGGTCTGTCTGTCTGTCTGTCTGTCTGTCTGTCTGTCTCTCTCTCTCTCTCTCTCTCTCTCTCTCTCAATGAAGAGGAACTCTCTTGGGCTGTATATAAAATATATAATATAGTTAATGTATACAGCAACAAATTTCCTTTTTAATATATTACAACACTTTTTAAAAAGAAGAAAAGCCAGGCCACAGGTTTCTGCCTAGAATTTCCAATTAAGACAGTTCAGAGGTTCTGAAATATGTCCCCTTAATATCACACTGAATCTTTAAAGACCTTAACAATAAGAATCTTCAATTTAATCACATTTTACTTAAATTCCAAAGACAGTAAGAATGCCACCAATAATTCTAAGATCTGTACATAACTGACTTAAAAAGACGCAAGAGTGGCAAATAACAAGCTCTACTACATTCAAACAAAACTGAGAAAAATGAAGACTGCGCAGTAACATTCAGTTCTCACAAAAATCTATGATTAACTTTTTCTTGAATGTAATATATTATGTGTGACTACAATACACTATGTGTTAATTATCAACATTTTAAAACCAACTGAACCCAGTATTCTTCACCATATGCTAAGGCATAGAAATCCTAACCAAATCACTCGCCGTTCTCTATGGCCCCCTCACTTGGGTGGACATCAGAATCACCAAGCAGGGGATGAACACAGGGACTCTGCCCTTGCCTCACCGTCTCAGACCCAGGAGTCTGGGAGGCTGAGGATGTGCACTTCCCACAGAGTCTGTGACCTGTGCTGCAGCCCAGGGCGCAGGTCTAAGTGCTTCTTTTTTAAGTACCTGCTTAATTGTCTCCTGTGATTCATCGACCTGAACTTTCCATTTATTTTCCTCTTCCTCCACACTTTTCTGTAGCTTCTGTAAAATGCCTTCCTACAGACAAAGATATAGTTTTGAAGAATTTAGGGTATAGTGCCAAGATACGACTATTTAGGCCATGAAGGAGAAGTTAATAGTTAAATAGTACAATGTAGATTAAAAATCATTTCCTACTGTTTCTGCAAGGACTGATTTATATGTATCACACTCCAGCTGTAACAATGTGCGCGTTTCATCAGCTTCTCTCAACTTACACTCTAAAACCTGCAAAGAATACAAAAAAATAAATTCTCTAAACTACCAATAAGTTTTGTGCTTCAACTTTGAGGACTCAGTTTTATATTCCAAAAATGGCTTCAAATGGGCAAAACTCTAAGAGGCAACTAAGTATAACAAATCTGTTGGTC
This sequence comes from Capromys pilorides, assembly GCA_004027915.1. Taxonomy (NCBI): domain Eukaryota; kingdom Metazoa; phylum Chordata; class Mammalia; order Rodentia; family Capromyidae; genus Capromys; species Capromys pilorides. Next base: position 1,001 of record PVKN010024966.1, on the reverse strand, counting down.
TCATTTGATGATCACTAATAAAACTGCTCACTACAAAATATATTATAGGGCCAGTGAGATAGCTTAGTGGTCTAAAGTGCCGCTTAGGCAAGCTTAGGCGAAGCGCAGGGATTGTGGCTTGATCCCTGGCACCATATGCTGCCCCAAACCCCAGGGTAGACTGAGCCAGTCACAAAAAAATAAAAATAAAAATAAATAAATAAAATACACTAAATAATTTTATAATAAACAGGCTTGTTTCTCCTTACCAAGTGATAAAATCAAAATAGACATATATGTTAAGGTCACAATGCCTACTGCCACTTAGGGTACAAAAGAGTAACAATAATAAATCTCTTAATTTCAGAATTCAAAGATAAAGAATTCACTAGGTTCTGATATTCCTAATTACTATTTTGGGGCAACTTGAGCAAACTCGGGATATTCTACCTACCTAGCTCACTGACTTTACTTTTTGAACTGCTAGTACTTGCTTTGCTAACACATACTACCAAATTGGAATGATACAGTGAAGATTAGCATGGCCTCTCTGCAAGGACAACATGCAAATTCGGAAGCATTCTACACTTCTTGAATGAAAAAGGGGACAGACAATTGGATGAAGGAAGTGGGGGAGGGTTAAAAGAAAAAAAAACAAGATGTGGTAGATACATGTAACCATTCCCCAAGATAACGGTAAACTTCATATACTGCTAACATGTCCTAATAAATAGATAAAATAATTAAACAGGCTAAACAGAAAGCATAAGAGTAACATACTCAGTCTTAGAAACCACTAAGACACAGAATTAAAGAAAAAACATTAGCTTTGTACATAAATCAAATGCAAAAAGACATTAAATGTACACAAAATGATCACTTCCTTATAGCTTTCTCAAGAGATTATAATCCTCCTAAAAGTAGACCCTTTACCTCTCTGGAACATATGAAAACAATTTCTGACTTGCTCCTTTTTCCCCAGGATTCATTAAAATATGGATAGTTTACTTCTTGAACTAACC
>PVKN010024965.1:0-14267 GCA_004027915.1 Capromys pilorides | reverse complement strand
CTGAGAGCTGCAGCTGATCTTCCTTTACGAATTTCTTAGAAAAAAGCAAAGAAGCACACCCAAGATGAAAACCCTTCTTACATACTAATGCTAGAAGTGACACCACATCACCTCTCTCATACTCTATTTGTTAGTATTTTCCACATGAAGGAGGAGATCACAGAAAGGCAGGAAAGTCAGACACAGGAGTCGCTGGTAGCCTTCCTAGAGGCTGCCTAGCACAGCATGCGTCCTTGCCATGTGATCACTCTATTTACAGACTGGCACCAAGGGCTGAGTGTACATATTGTTTGATGTCTCTAGGATGAGTCACTGTCTTAAGTCACTCTGCTTGTGGCTAGGAGAAAATGTGTAACACCCAAAGCTAAGGGAGGAAGGGTTTATTTGGCTCAAAGGTTATACAGTTTTGGTTTATAGTTCCCTGTCTCCATGGTGAGGTGATATGGCAGAGGGGCATCACAGAGGAGAAACTGTTCTTGCAGGCAGAAGGCAGAAAAGTAGTAAAGAAGAAGCAGTAAGCAGTAGAAGCAGCAGCAGTAGCAACAGCAGTGACATCGACAGTAGCAATAGGGGGTCTGCCTTTTTTCTGTCCTTTTTTTTTTCCAGGTTACCTACCTTTTGGTGGTGCTACCCACACCTAGGGTACAGCACTTTTAATTCCAGCATCCCACTCTTAATCGCATCATCACACACCACAGACTCAGCAAAAAAAGCTCCATATGTGGGTGTATGAGGCTTTGGAGAACATCTAGATACAAGCCATAAAAGTCGCCCTGGCCACTTATTTGCTAAACGTCTCCATGATGCTAAATGCTCTTTGGTGGGAATTAATACAGAGTTTCATTTACAACTCTGTCATTTAAAACTCTCCTGGGGCCCAAGAGTTGGTTTCCAGAGAAATAAATACTTTTCTAGCATAGTGGTTATGGTTTTAGGGCTTCCTAGAGGTTCAGTGCAGTACATCTACCCACCAGATTCATCAGTACCATCTGCTGGGCCCTGTGGCTGGAATGGCTGGGGGTCTTGCATTGAGGCCCAATTCTGATACAAAGCCTAAGCTTGCAATGTGTTCTGAAAGCTGGCACTCAATGAATCTGAATCACTCAATGTCAGGTCAGTGTTTCCAACTATAATATATGACTGTCTTTTCTATTTAGAAAGTGATTCTGGGGACCAAGAGTATGGAATGGGTAAGTGAAATAGAGAAAGATATAAAGCCCATGAAGGATAAATTATTGCTACAGACGATTGATGCTTGATTCCATGGGGCTGTCTGTGGAGCCTCATGACACATGTCCCAGAACCATCTGAGGCCTGCAGAACGAGTAAGGGAAGCACTGATCGCTGGACTCTGTTGCTCTGCAGTCATAGGCTGTACACATATGAGCCCTAAGCAGTTTTCTGCACCCTGTCCTGTTTTCTGCTTCAGTGGGGCATCTAGCTTGGATCTGAAGTTAAGCCCTGACCAACTGTACTCCTGCAATGCTGATCCAAGCCTGAGAGCAACTGGGTGCCACTGCAGCGCCTCTGATAAGAGGCGTGGCCAAGTGAACTGGAAATATATGCAAGTTCCAGGAAAAGAAGGGCTGCACTAAGGCTCTCAAGCATCCAGAAGTACTAATCAGAGATACTTTGCAAGAAGTGTACTTTTATCAACAACATATCTTCATTTCAGTAATCTCTGTAAGAGCATCTTCCTCAATTGCTTTTATTAAATACCACGAAACTCTGTTGGTCTCAGTGTGATCTCTTTTACCTTGGGAGAAATGACAGCAGGAATGAGGAAAAAATAAATAAGAAGACTAGAGCTGGGTTAGGCAGTGACTCCTCTGCCTGGTTGGCTAGATGACCCCCTGAGCAATAATAGGGATGTTTATTTATACCTTTGTAAAGTTAGTAACATGTGACACTAGGTTGCCTAGTGACTAATAGCTGACATTAACCAATCAGATGCTTATCTCAGGACTGAGGTAGCTTGATTGCTTTAGGCACTGAGGTCTAGACCCACTTTTACACTTCTGACCAATTTTCCAGCTTCCACGACTCCCAACAAAATACAAGTGCAATATCACAGCAATTTAACATTGAGTCCTAGAGCTCCGGGGAAGTCTCATTGTATACAAGTCATATCATAGCTTTAGACAACTAAACTATTTTGGTTTGTATCTAGATATAACCTCAAATCCTCATGTAGTCAGTCACAGGTGGAGTTTTTTCAGAGGCAGCTAGATCTAGACTGTATAGCACTAAGATTAATTTAAGGTACAATGCTAAGATCAAGGGCACTAAGTTTAAGGGTGTGAGTCCTACTCGCCCTAAGTACCCTAGATATGATATAAGAGATAAAAAGAGCTGTGGTCATCTCTTGTTGCTTTCTTACCTTCTGCCCATGATGAACTGTTTTCTCCTTTGTGATGCTTGTCTGCCATGCCATTCTTCCATGGAGACAGCTGACTGTGGGCTGAAACCTCTACAAACTGAGAATCAAACAAACCTGTCCTCCTTTAACTTTGGGTATCAGGTATTTTGTCTGAGCAATTAAAAAAATAACTAAGATAATTCTTTAATAAAATATCACCTTGACCCCTGTCTTAGTTACTCTTCTCTTGTTGCTGGGACAAATACCTGACAACCTAAATGAAGGAAGGAAAGATTTATTCAGCTCACAGTTACTGGAAGTTTCATATTTGGCGGGCTCCAAAGCTGAGTGGAACGGCACAGAGAGCATCCAGTTTATGGCGGTGGGACAGAACAAAATGGCAATGAAGCAAACAACCAACCAGGGCAACAAAGAGCAACAGAGAGAGTCTGTTTCTCTCTTATGGTATATTCAGACTCTCTGCCTCAGGCCCCATCCATAATCCCAGCAATACTCGGACCCATAATCCCATCTGTACTAAAACACATAATCCCAGTGGATCATGAGTCATTCTCAAACTCTAGAAGTTCCCACCCCATGGTTGCATGAGGCTTTGGGGGGACAACTAGACAGAAACCATAACAACCCTTAGGACTGTCAACAGAATAATTACCTCTAAAGGAGGAGATAGTATTTTCCTCTCTGTCAGAATTATTTACTCCCTGAGGGTGAGTCTATCAGAACTCTTTAGTCTTCAACATCAATGTTGATGGACTGATCACATGTAGAATGGTGAATGGACTTACTCCTAGAGTTCATCAGAATTAAATATTTACACGTAACTCAGCCAGGTTTAGAGATAACAAAACTGGGCTAGGGAGATAGCTCAGTGGTCCAAGTACCTGCCCAGCAAGCTGCAAGGACCCAGATTTGATCCCCAGTACCACATGCCATGTGTGTTGTGCTGGCCTCAAAACCAGGCATGGTGGCACACACCTGTAATCCCAGCATTGCGGAGGCTGAGACAGGAGGATCACTGAGTCTGAATTGCATAGTGAGACTGTGTATCAAATAAATTACTACATAAAAATTTAAAAATAATTAAAAAACCAAAGGATGCCAGAAAGAAATGCATCTTAAATTATTTCTAGTTTGAATGTTTTAAAGCATTAGTCCCCAAACTTTTTGGCACCAGGGACTGGTGTTACAGAAAATAATTTTTTTCCATCAACTTGGGGGAGGGTAGTTTCAGCATGATTCAAGCCCATTATATTATTATGCACTTTAATTTTGCTCTTACTAGACTGAATTAAATATTTATGCAACTCTCTATAATGCAGAATCAGTGGGAGCCTTGATCTTGTTTTCCTGCATTCAGATGATTTTATCTGGAGACAACAGGGGACAGTGACACCCAAAGCATGTTGTTTATATCCAGTCTTTTCAGCAATCTTATTTTCATTGCTGCAGTCTGTCATCTTGTTTGCTTGCTAGAAATTGATTTATTATGGTCTCTGTGCAGCCAAATATCTCTGCTAAGTTTACTGTATAACTGCAGGCACTCCTAGGGCTAACATCATTGCCTCAGCTCCACCTTGGATCATCAGGCATCATATTCTCCTATGGAGCACTCTCGCATGCACAGTTCACAGTAGGGTTGTGCAATGGTTGATATAATGTACCAGCCTGAAAAGTTCAGAAGCTTAACTAAGTAACTTACCAGGGGTTCAGGACCTTCACTTTGTAAATATTCAGAACCTGTGCAAGAGAAGGGCATAGAGGTGGTGTGAGTGCTACATCCACCCAAGGATGGGTAATCTGCATACAATATAAGGGAGGAAATGGAGTTCGTCCCCCCACTTCTGCTCTTGTTGCTTTTTCTGTCTTCTACTCACTATATGCTAAGCATTGCTACATGTTAACTTACAATGATAAATAGATCAAGTATGATTCTTTTCATATGACATTATCAAATAAATTTGATGTGATTTAATAAATGATACTGTGTGCCTCTGTGTAGTCATATCCTATTGTGTTTGTTGTTTCTTTTCCCTCTTTTTTCTTTTTACTTCTGTATTTGGTACAGGGGTCTCACTAAGCAGCTGGGACTTGTAGTGATCCTCCTGTTTTCAGCCTCCCCAAGGCTGGGACTATAGGCATGTGCCACCATGACTGGACTCTTGTTGTTGGCTCAGTGTGCCCCAGAGGCAGGACCAATGTGGCATGTGGGACTGCAGATAGAACCCTGGTCTCTTTGCTTGCCAAAGCAGGCACTTAGTCTGTTGAGCTATCTTGCTGGTCCTGTTTTTTTTTTTGTCTTTTTAAGACAATGTCTCGCTGTGTAGTTCAGGCTGGCCTTGAACTCACTATGTAACCCAGGCTGGTCTCAAATTCATGGTAATCTTTCTGTTTCAGCCTCCCAATGCTGGGATAACAGGCATGCACCATCATGCCTGGCATGTGTTAGTTGTTTCTTATTTAATACCTCTTTCCCAGATGATTTATTCACAGATACTTTGACAGTATTGTAAGCACCAGCACTGTACTATGCATTTTACAAATATTAACTCATTTAAGTTTTATAACAACTTATGAAATAGGTATTATTTTATCTACCTTTTATCTATGAAGGGACACGGAGAGGTCGAGGTAATGCCACATAGTAAGAAGCAGAGATAGAATTTGACCTTAGTAGTTCTGGCCCTAAAATTCATGTTCTTAACCAATACTATAAACTTTATACACTAAAAGCAATCTTTTACCTTTCAAAGTGGAGCCAACCTCCATAATTTTAGTTTATAGTCTGAAGCATGTAATACAGAACTCAAGAAACTCTTTCAAATCAGAAAATAGGATATATTACATGACTTTTATTATGAGATGGAAGAAGGGACACACAGACAGACAGACAGACAGACACACACACACACAAACACATACACACTGATAGTGTTTCAAAGCTCTTCCGTGTCACTTGGAAAAGTATGCTAACCAGCCCAGTAATAATATTTGTTGAATCTGGCACTGGCTGTACACACAACTCAGATGGAGGCTAGGAGAGATGTACGGAAGACGAAGAGACTCAGGCCTCTAAAGATGCTGGTAATCAAACTAAGGATGACAGCGGCTCTCGCGAGGAACTCAAACAAGTTTTAAAAATAAATATAACAAAATCAAAATTACCACGGGGTCAGCATCCAGGAATCATTGCACAGGCAGGGGTCTGCCATGTGAGCTCTCTCGGAAGGTGGGTTGTGATCCTTGATTTCAACCAAGTGTCTCCTACTGCGAAGACTGGATTTTGAGCCATCCATGAAAGTGACAATACTTCAATTAAATTTGGGGAAAGGAGTGACTGGTTCTTAGAAGGATGGTACCAGAAATGAGAACACAGTAGGGCCAGCCAAATAGCTCAGCGGATTAAAACACCTGCAGGCAGCTCTGGGGCACCGGTTCCATCCCAGGCCTGCTGTGCGCGGCCCACAGCCGAGCGCGCTGAGATGGCAATTGAGACTGGGCGTGGTGGCGTGCACCTGTAATCCCAGCTCTTGGGAGGCTGTAAACAGGCGAATCACTATGTGTCCGACCTAGTAGTGAGCCCCTGAACACCCTGTAGGCCCTTCCCTAAAATACCAAAAAAAAAAAAAAGAAAGAAAGGAGAAAACAGGAAGCTCTGTCCTTCATTTCTCCTCCAACTGGAAGAGGCTGCTGGAGCTCGAGGGGTGTATACCTCATTTTAGGCAGCAGTCATATTTCTGAAAATATGAAGCAGTCAAAAGGGGAGGAACTTTTACCCTGAAAAACGGGTATTATTAATTCCACTTTGTAGTCAAGGAAACAGGTCAGCAGAGAAGTTTAGTGGCCTGAGTCATGTAGCTAGTGAAGTGTAGAACCCAAATGTAAACCTATTTGTTTCTGTACTCAAGCTTTTGTGTCCCACACAGTTTTGCAAGCTGAACGTTTAAGAAACATTAGAGATGACAATTATTTTAAGTTCTACATTTTCTTGCTAAGTTACATTCTATACAAATATTATTTGCCGAAGCTTAGGGGTCATTAGGAGCTTTTCTGTATGCACCGTAGTATTTTCTTTTATTCAACACTCATCATTTTGCCCCACCTGACACTGGATGACAGACTCCAAAAACATCTTTAATACAGTTTCCAGGTTGCCCTGTCCACTAAGCAGATAATCCTGCAAAGCAACGTGTGGCGCAAACACATGTTTACGAGAAATAACAAAATTTCTCCAACCGCTCAGGTTACAAGTAAAGACCCGCAAAAGTTTCGCTCGGGTGCACACCGGAGCAAGCCGACCCGCGACCAACCCGGGAAGCAGCCAAGGCCCGCACCGCGGGGCGTGGTCGGGCCGCGCAGTTTGCGCATGCGCGCGGGTCGCGCGACGCTGAGTCCTCTCCGTCCCGCGCGTCTCCCTCGCCGCCCAGCTGGTGCCACCCCTCCTGCTTGCGAGTCCAGGCGCTATGGCCGATCCCCGTGTGAGGCAGATCAAGATCAAGACTGGCGTGGTGAAGCGGTAAGGAGCCCCAGCGGTCGCGCTCCCGTGGCGGCCTCATGGCAGCCGGCGGGCGGGCGGAGCGGCGCAGGCCCGAGGCGGGCGCCGGGCTCCAGGCCCAGGGTCCGCGGCCCAGAGCGGCGCGACGCCTCCACCCCTTGCCGCCCCTTCCCCGCGCGGGCTCCGGTAGCGGCGGAGCCGGGGCTCCCGGCGGAGCCAGGGGTCCGGGCGGGGCCAGGACTGCGGGTCCGGCCCGGGGTCGCGGGGTGAGACGGGCCGCAGGCGGCGCCTGGTCCCCGAAGCCTCGGGAGCGGGCTCCGAAACGCCGCGGGCCGCCGCACCTGGGGCTCCTCGGAAGAGACCGCCGCAGGGACCGGGCCTCCTAACATGGCTGCGGCCCGGGATGCTGGCTGGGTGCGCGGACTCGGCGCCCGCCAACTTCTGCGGCCCGAGCCGAGGGTAGGGAGCGCGCTCCCAGCCCGGGCCGGCCAGGCCTCGGTACCACCTGCGGGGCAGCAGCCCAAGAGATAAAACCGCTTCTGCCAAGGCAGCCCCTCCGTGGTAGCGGTGGGGGACCCGGGCAGCCGAAAGGAAGGCACGCGGGGAGAGTCAACCCACTTCTTATACTGTTGTCTCCGATTTTCAGCGCGGCATCATGCTTTCACTACTAAAGCGTGCAGGTAGTATGGTAGTGGTTATAGGCAGTAGTTCAGTAAGTGCACAGCCTCTTCTGAAGGGAGACTGCTTGGGTCAGTCTTGATCTGACTTATTCAGCGTTCTGGAATACATTACGTTGCAGTTCGTTTGTTACTTTATTTATGAAATAAAGTAACTATTTGATGCAGTTGTTGCGAGAAAACTGCCACACTGTTTAATACATATTTTGCAGCAAAGAGCCAGTAGCTAGTAAATGTTAGCTGATGATACTGTGATCTGGTTTCCTACATGGAAGCTAAAGTTGCGTGAAGTTTGGAGAAGCCAAAGCTCACATTGCAGGTTAGCGGAGCAAGGAAGTGAAATGAGGTTTCTGATATAATATAGGGCTTCTTCCAAAAGCTATAAAACTCAAATAGTATTTTAAATTTGCCACAGTGGATTTGAGATGTATAATTGAAAACTACAGCAAAGTGAGTTAAAAAAAAAAAAAAGAAAGAAAAAAGAAAACATGCATGCCTTCACTAAACCCAGAGTTTTGTTCTCATTTACTACACATGTATCATTTCATTCAGTATATTTGGCAGAAATACTAGGATGTATTGGAGAATGCTTTAGACTGGAAATCATGAGAAATTACTTGTAATGATGGTTTCCCATTGACAGTATGACCTTGACATTTCTCATTCTTATAATCTAACTGCCTTATGAAATTCGGGTCTAGCAGTTACATATTTATGATATATATTTTATGATAATTATGAACTAAGTCCTTAGGATTTCAAAAACTCAAGTACTAAGCTGCATGTGGCCAGACTGGGCAATTTGTCCTGACCCTGTCTCAAAATTTTTAAAGGGCTAGAAATGTAGCTCATCAGTATGTGTTTGCCTAACATGCACAAGGTTCTGGGTTCAATCACCAGCACCACCAAAAACAAAACCAAAAGAACTTTCAGGCACCTCAATGAACTGGTTAGAAATAGAGCTTTCACACTGTTTTCAGTAACAGTATATTATTTTACTTTTTAAATGTATGTAGTACAGGATATACAGGGTCTCACTACACAGATCGGACTTGCAGTGATCCTTCTCTTTTCAGCCTCTCAAACTTTGGGATTAGAGGCACTGGCCACCATTTCCAGCCCAGGCTCATTCACTGCCCCAGCACGCCATGCCATGCCATGCCCTGCTGGGGATCGAACTGCTCCCTGTGCCCACCTAACCAGGCGGTTTAATTTGCTGAGCTATTTGGCCCTACACTGTATTATTTTTATGTATATGTGTGTATATATATATATATCTTATGTCTTGTTGATATTCATTATTGATATGCTTAATACTTCAATAAAATTATATACTTAATACTTCAATAAATTTATATTGTTATGACATCTTTATAATTTCCATAATCTCAAATTGCTTATAAATTAGTGGAAATATCTTTCATACATTGTTTTCCACACCTTTTCTGTTGATATTTGCATATAGAGCTTACCTTGTGTATTGTACAATAGGATGGATGTATATTTTAAATATAAAATTTGGTTTAATAATATTTATTTGCATATTTTATCTTTTTGAGATGGATTTCACTGCGCAGTTCAGGCAAGCCTTGAACTCACTTTGTATCCCCAGCTAGGAACTTGGAGCAATCCTCTTGCCTCAACCTCTCAAGTACTGGGATTATAGGTGTGCACCACCACGTACAGACTTTTAGTGATATTTGGCATATAGTATTACTTGTTTTTAAGAACAAATTATTATAGTAATTAATATTTAGTAATTAGTAATGCCTTGGTTTTATAACCCTCAAAGCCCATAATTATTATTGTTCCTTTGTGTTTTCTCTGAAAATTGTTTTATTATGACTCTCCTTCTGCCATAGTATTCTGTTTCTAAAATCTGTATTTACCCAGTGTAGTGAAGCAGTCTGTAATCCCAGTGCTTAGGAGGCCAAGGCAGGGGAATAATTGCAAGTTTGAAGTCAGCCTGAGTTACAGAGTGGGTTCAAGGTCAGCCTACACTATGTAGTGAGACCCTGTCTAGAAAAACTAAACTATATATATATATATGTGTGTGTGTGTGTGTGTATATATATATATATATATATATTCACTAAAGGGGGAAAACCAGATGAGGCAAGTATGGAAACATTATTTATAATTTTGAATATGCTCATGGAATTTTAGTACATTCTTTTCTGTATGTTTCAGATTTCTTATAATGAAAAGGTATTTCCCCCCTCCTCTCCAAATTTGGTTTCAAAGACTTAAATAAATTTCATGATTTAGACATGATCTTGGTCTGGTGGAAGTGCTTCTTCTGCTCATTAATTTTTTTCAAAAGTATAGTCTGAAGCCAGCTTTTTTTTCCCCTCAACCACCTTTTTCTAGAGATGTGATCATTCCTTATGACCTCATTTCTATTCCAAAGTCACAACTTGGAAGAAGAAACTTAGTCATCTCTTATGCCTCCAGGTCTTCAGTTTTCTCTCCAGAAGTTGCCAACTACTAGATATTATATTTGAAGAGTTTATCCTAGAGCTCAGTTTGAGTAGGTTATACTAAGGAGACTAATTTCTTAGGGTTTAGGGTCCAATCAGATCTAGAACACTTCAGGTGACTAAAAGTTCCTAATCATGGATTTTAGGAAGAAATTTGGACAGGGATGTTAAATGTTAGGGGGTGCGGAAACAAGCAGTAAGTAGATGGTGGTGTTTGGCCTCACCAAGGTGGAGCAGTGAGTATAACAGTGGTTTCAGCATGCTGGCAAGACTAAAGACAGAGAGTAGTGGGTGGTAGCCCATCTTAGGGGAGAAGCAAGTTTCAGGGGCAGTGTTTTCAGCAAAGGATAGGAAGATAGGCAGAAGCCTCATAGTGCTGGAAACCCTTTGTTACTCATGTAGTAGCAGGCAAAGGATCTGATCTCTGGTAATAGTTTCAAGAGGGAGATTGTTAGGAACAAAGTCCATTTAACTGAAGTCCATTGACTTGGTGTTCAGCCTCTCCAGAAACCTCCTTAAATATCTTCCTCCCAGCAATAGGATTTGTTTTTGAGGGCTGATTTTGGATTTGACTACATAGAAATTTGTATTCAAGGCTGAATGGGTAACTGTTTCCTGGAGTAACAGCCTTTGTTAACATTTTTGCTTATTGGCACATCCCTAATTGAAAAATCTAAAATTGTAAGTGCCTAAAAAAAAATTTAAAACTTTAAGTGCTGAAACATCACTTAAAGTTATTTTGGCACGTTTTGGATTTTTAGATTAGAAATGTTGCATTGATAAAGTTTATGGAAATACTGAAAATAAAAAAGAAAACCAGAAATGTGAAAAAGTTCCATCACAAATATTCTGGGTAAAGAATATCTAGTCTACAGTGGAATTAGTTGGTAGTTTTGGATCTGACTGGCTTTTTTTTTTTAAATGTGAGTTTATACTTCCTGCAGGTTTCTAGATCTGTTGTTACTGTGACAGGGTCACAGCTCATCTGGCAGCCCAAGCAAGAGATCACCAAATAATAGTCCAACTTACTCTCCTTTGCAGCGTATGATCTCTCTCCCCTCTTATTTTTGTTTTTCTTTTTGTTGTTGGTTGGTTGGTTTGGTTTTGTTTTAGGACCCTCAGTGGCATCAACTGTCACAACTTAGAGTATTCGGTGGGAAAGTCACAGGCAAACCAGGATGATTACCTCTTCTGTAAGGAGCTGATACAGCTCTGCTGTTGTGTGCATCCTGTAATTTGCTTGGAGGCTACTTCTTGATAGTACTTAATTGTGAGTTGTGCATTGCACCTTTCTTAAAGTTTAAATGCATGATATAAATATGAATCCTCAGTAGAGTAGCTTTTTTTCTGTTAAAGATTTAGAAAATTTCACTAAAATAGAAGGTAGAATTGATGTTTTTTAATATTAATGTGATGTTTCAGCTAGTGTCACGTGTGTGGAAAGATTAAAGTAGGTTTTCTGTTTATAAATATACTTGTTACCAGAATGGTGATCAACTCAGCAAGTTTTTCTACAAGAAAAAAAATGCTTTCATCCATTTAACATAAAGGTAACTTAATAACTCTAAAGACACTTTATTTTATTTATTATTTTTTAAAGGCACTTTAGAAGGGCCAGTGAAATAACTCAGACTAGTGCCTGCTCTGGTAAGTACAGGGACTAGGGTTGGGTCCCCAGTCCTGCATGTGGTGCTGGCCCCACCTCTGAGGCGTGCTGAGCCTATACAAGTCTATAATCCCAGCACTGGGGAGGCTGAAAACAGGAGGGGTAGTATGAGTCTGAACTGCCTAGTGAGATAAATACATAAATAAAAAATAAAAAAAAAAGGGACTTTAAAGTTACTATTACAATAAAGCTTGCAATAACCCACTGGTGGGTGAATTGATTAAAAACACTTTCTTAAATATATCTTTTTATATCTGTTTTAAATTGGTAATGGCTTAAAATCCAAAGTGAACAAACTTAGGGCATTGGAAATAGCACTGACATTGGTCCATAGTTTTCTTCTGATTAAATGAAAGTGACACCAGTAGATTAGAATGAGACTAGGACAATTCACACTGCAATTGTGTTAGTTTAATTTTAACAATCTTTTAACACTCTTGTTTAAATGTAGCTGACATACCATAATTACAAATCTACAAGCCCGATTATAGAATTTTACATCATGAACCTGTAGGGAAATTGTATTGATTTTTTTTTTTTTTTAATAAAGCAGCACTATTGCCAAACTGGCATCTTTCCAAGTTTGTTTATGTGTACACGTATGGTATAAAACTGTGTGTTGTATCTGTCGGTTTCTCGTATATATGTGTAGTAAATTTATATGTATACATACTGAACTAATAGAGATTTTATTGCCTTTTATGTTTGTAATTTCTGTTACACAATGTATTTTGGACATACATTAATAAGCAGTAATTAAAAATAACATAAAAGGCAAATATTAGTATATACTAACACAAAGAAGGAAAAATGCAGGTGAAATTTATAATTACGTATACATAAAGTTTTTACCTTTTAGCTTTAGTTCTCTATACCCTTTACATCCTGTATTTAAAGTAATAATGGCTAAGGGGCAGGGATATAATATAGCTCAGTGGCATAAGTGCCTGCCTGCGTGGCAAGGTCCTGAGTTTGATCCCTGATACCACAAAAAAAAAAAAAAGAAAAAAAGTAATGATGGCTAGAAGGGTGATGAATGTTATCTGAGAAAAGTTAAGGACATAGCTTTGTAAATTATTCCTATAATATTTGGCAGCTTTATCATTTGTTTTTCCACTTCTCACGTGTTATACCTCTTTGGCTTAAAGTAAATTTAGCCACAGTGGCCAACATCATACCCTAAGATTTAGTTAGCTTCTTTATATACTGTACCTAATTCTCCAGAGTGATAGTTACAGGAAATATCATGTAGATGGTTCTGCAATTACTTGACAAGCAGTGCCTCTTAGTAACTACACAACTGACAATCAGATGTCTCTTCAGTCTGGAAAGCTAAGACTACTCTTGTCCATGGTTTTCCTAACATAGAGAATATTTTGTGGAGATGAAAGCTCTTTGGTGCATGTATATGTGGACATTCCATGTTTGTTTAATAGTAAGTTTTGAAAATCTATAGTAAGGTTGGAAAAATTTGGTAATCAAAATTCTCAGAATATAAATGGCTTACATGTGTATCTTTCTATTCCAATATATTCCATTTCCAAGCATACAAATATAGACCATAACAATGTCTTATTATTGTGCTATTATATTCCCAAACAGAATTGTTTTTTCTTAACTTGTCAGAGGTTGCACCGGCCCAGATATCACTTATATAGCAGTTTCTTTTTTTTATTTTATTTTAAAGAGTAAAAATAGCAGAAACACAAAGATAGGAAAACAGTAACAAGCAAGAATACATACAGTATGGGATTTTCAAAACAAGAAAAATTTAACAATGGTTGTATTGCGTATGTTCATCATCAAATCTGTTTAGATTGATATAGATATGTAAGATTAGTCAAACAATTAAACACTAACACTTACAATAAACATTAGGGGTTTTTTTTGTTTTTAAATTTTATTTATTTATTTATTTATTTGTTTGCTTGTTGTGTTTGTTTCTTTATTTATTCATTTTGTGGCTGGCTCAGCCTGCCCTGGTGGTGGCGCTGGCGCAGCATGTGGTGCCGGGGATCGAACTGCAGTCCCCGCAGTCGCCTGAGCCCTCCTAAGCAGGCGCTTTAGACCACTGAACCATCTCGCCAGCCCATCATTAGGGTTTTTTTTAACTCTTCCGAATACATTTTATATTTAAGTCACTCTTCTAAAAAAAAATAATAATAATAATAATAAAATTTATAGGGGTTGGGGATGCAGAAAATGCAAGGTCCTGAGAGTAATTCCTGGTATCACCCAAAATTTATTCATTTATTTATTTTCTTCTTTTGAGTCCTTATATTAGGGAGACTGTACGATATTGGCATATGTTGGTCTGGTTAATTTCACTAATGAGTGTATGTTCAAGATACGTCCATTTATAAATGAAGTCTTCTAGTCTATCATTCCGTATAGCTGAGTAATATTCCATTTTGTGAAAATACCACATCTTTTTCAACCATTCTTCAGATGGGCCTTTTGGTTGTTTCCAAGATTTGGCTATTACAAATTGGGCTGCGATGAACATAGGTGCACAAATATCACTATGGTATGATGTTTTCAGTTCTTCTGGAAAAATTCCCAGTAGGGGAAT
>PVKN010024964.1:0-14268 GCA_004027915.1 Capromys pilorides | reverse complement strand
TAGTGGCTGGTGGGGCCCAGGGAGTAGGAGTCTGGATGAGGTCCTATGCAGAACGCACCTATCAGGATGCACTGGGGTTCCCGTAAGTTCAGACTGGTACACTGGCGTCTGGCACCCTGATGTAGGCTGCTCAAAGTGAGGTGCTTTTGTAGAAGTCATTTTACTTCACTACACCTGTGGAGTGTGTGAAACATCGTACCTAGATCTGTCCTTGGGAAGCTAGCTTTGACGGCTTCCTTCCCCGCTCAGCACCCCTCCTCTGTCCCAGGTGTTTCCTACATGGACTCTAGTCCATCCTCTGCCTCGACCCACATTTCTAGTACAACATGGAGGACCCCCTTGCTGACCAGCCAGCCCTCTGCCAAGCCAACTATCTCCTGCACTGTAGGTCTTGGCTACAGCAGATTGGATGACGGACTGTGGACAATGTCCGGTCCCTCCAACATGGCCATCCCCAGAGGCCATGTATCTCCTGCCCTCTTGCATGGTGACATGAGGGTAGATTGTGAACCAGGAGCTTTCACAGCCATCTGTGGTTCCATCCTCAGACCTCCCCTCTTCTAAGAGGTCAGCTGTTCCCAGTGGACAGACACACTGAGTGACTGAAGTAACTGAACTGAAGGACTCAAGCAGGCCTTGGTGCAGTGAAGGAAAGACCAGCAGAGGAGTTGGCATCCGTGCTGATTGCCTCAGTCCATTCTCTGTTGCTATAATGAAACTCCCGAGGCTGGCACCTTAGAAAGAAAAGGGATTTATTTTGCTCACAGATCTGAAAGTCTCAGGTTAAACAGCTGATGTGGTTCAGCCTCTGGAGAGGGCTATGTCTGCCCCCTCGTATCACATCAGATGACATCAAGGCACAGCCCCTGGGAGAGATGCCATGCTGAGACAGGGGCCAAGGAGAGGCCTGGGGCTCATCTCATTCTTTGGTTATAATCCTCTTAAAAGAACTACCAAGGTCCTTTGAGAACTGTGAATCCCTTTGGCCCAGCACTCCCTTGGCTCATCACCTATCACCATGCCAGGCTCTTTAAGGTCTTGTTACTCATCCACAGTGCACAGTGACGACCATGCTGCCAACACACAAATCTGTGGGGACCGTGGTCAAAGTACACCTAAGCCATTGCTCTGGTCTCAGCCCTCCCTCCCTCTGTCCACTGAATTGAGACCCTAACAAGTAGGCTTGGAGAGAGTGTGGCCTTGTGGCCTCCCTAGTGAATGCTGGGGCGCCTGTCCTAGGGACCTGAAGAACAGGCCCCAAGGAAACTGGATTGGTCAGCTTTGCCATCACCTGGCCAAAACACCAGGCACGCACAGCTGAAAGGAGTAGAAATTTCCCTTCCCAGTTTCAGTGGTTTTACTCATGCTTGGCTGGTCCCAAGCAGGATCAGCATGGCAGAAGGGCCTGGTGGAGGAGCTTCCTAATCACATCATGATTGTCAGAAGGCAGAGAACAGGGGAGGAGCCTGGTCATCCTCACAAGCCCACAGATTAAGCCACTGATGACCCAGTCGCCTTCCAAATGCGTGAGGCTTTGAGGGCACATTTCAGGTCTAAATTGTGACTGAGAGGTGTCTGTCTCTCACCTACAGTGGGTGGTTCCGGAACACCCTGGCCAAGAAGTACAGCTCCTAGTTCCTCCAGCACTGCAGGGCTTAGCCAGGCAGCACTCCCATGGATCCTCTTGCCTGTCTGTATGTGCCTAGAGACCACTTCACCAGAGGACCAAGACCTTGCCAGATAAGTGAGAGAAGGCAGCTGTCCCAAAAAGATTCTTCAGCTTGACGCTCTGAAGAACTGTGCTCTGCCACTCTGAGCCTCCCCTCCTCAGCAGCACAGTGTGTTGATGACAATAGTACTTAACACAGTACCATCAGGAGAACTAAATGATCTGATGTTGGTGAAGCCCCTAGTGCCTGACGCTCTGCATTCTTTCTGAGGGTGTGTTAAGTAAATGTCCCCTTCTCCTAAAGTCTAATAATCTAACGACTGTGGGCTAATAGAAGTTCATGTTTTTCTAATGCAAATGACATAGAGCTACAGAATCGCTTGTGATTAGATATAGTTAGATTAGATTTAGGATGTAGGGTCCAAAGAGCAGACACAGGACCAAAGAACTGGAGTTTATTCATTCATTTATTATTTAGAAGATATACACCAAGAACCACTGCATGAATTTCTGTGATTACAAACGTGAATAGAACAAACAAATTCTAGCTCTTGCAGAGGCATTGGGGAGGAGACAATGAGCTGGAGAAGCAGAGACACACCTGCGCTGTGAGAAACAGGCCAAGCACAAGGAAGGAAAAGAAGTCCATTTGGGTAGGGGAAGAGAGTTGTGAATTTAAATGAGGTGGCCGGCAGGCTCCTTAGGGAAGCAGACGTTCCTGCAACCTCTGTTCACAGTCAGTGACTCTGAAATTGAGCTCTCCTGCTTTCCTAGGCCCCCTGGTCTCAGGGGATTCAAGGCAAATGAGTGTCTCAATATTTTGCATATGCACAAGCTAAACACTGACCTGGGAAACTCTTCATTTTTGAAAAGGAGTCTTCATGAGAAGTGGCAATGACCTAAGGTTCCCCTGCCCAAAAGACAGGTGATGAAGCGATTCTCAAGAAAATCAGAGGAGCCCAAAGCAGGAGCTGCAGATCACCCTCCTCCAGAGGGGTGTGTGTGTGTGTGTGTGTGTGTGTGTGTGTGTGTATGTGTGTGTGAAAGAAAGCCTGGAATGCTCAGGAAGTGAGAGTAATTATGCAAGAAGGTGCCAGCCAAAAGGAGCCCCGCCCTTATGTTAGCTTCCAGCATCTAATACTAATGTGAGACCCGATGGCTTCTTGGCTTGTTTACTGCTGCTTTTACAAATCTCACTCAGATCCTGGTTTTAGAACCTCTGTCATTTGTCATTAAATCTAATTGCTTATAGGAGAGAGCCCTGGCTTTAGAGGGAGACAGGCAATAGAGCCACTCAGTCTGAGCCAGGCCGGAAGTTCTCTCCTGGGCGGGCGCTGGTGGGGGGCTGTCTGACCATATGCTGTGAAGGAAGCTCCAGCTCATTCAGAGCATGGGGCCCCTGGGAACCATGAGGCACAACCCAGCTGATGTCCACTGCACCCCAGTCTCCCAGCATCCTTGGGAACCCCCCACAGGGCTGCAAATATTATACAATTAAGCTCCCTTCCTCTCAACAGGATGTGGCTGAGAGACGGACCACTAGTGCAGAGGGCTATGGGCTTTTCTCCAATGAGGATGAGCGAACGACCCTGTGACCTCCACAGCATTCTTGTCATTGGGGTCATCCCTGGATCCTGACTTCCTCTAGCACAGCGGGAAGAGCACAGGAGAATAGATAACACACAGGACGCTTTTGTGCAGCTTGAACTGTTAAAACCACTAGCAAGCCATAGCTCCTCATGGGTAAGGAAATAGAAGGGGCCTGCACAAGTGTGTGGGCAAACTCATGGTGTCTGAGACATCAGAGATCAGACATGTGCGAGAGGCTCAAGGAGTCGTTGTTTTGTGTTATTCTGGGATTCCAGGGTGTCAGATCTACCATTGTGCATAAAAATTTGAGCTTTGCCTAATGTACAAAAATAACTCAATCTCTTTATTTTTCTTGTTGATTCTTCCTCCTCCTCCTCTTCCTCTTCCTCTTTTTCTTCCTCTTCCTCTTCCTTTTCTTCTCCTTCTCCTTCTCCTTCTTCCAGGGGTTTTCCGATTAGCTCAGTGGTTTAAGTGCCTCCACAGGCAATCTGAGTCAGACACAGGGAACAGTGGTTTGATCCCCACACTCACCCTTAAGGCAGCCTGAGCAAGCAAAAACAACAACAACAACAACAAAAACTCCATTTTCTGCTTCCTTCTTCCTCTTCCAGCTCCTCCTCCTCCTTCTTCTTCAAGTCAGGAACTGAGTATGTGATTCCAACTTTCTCTTCACAGGCCTGTGAAAACAAACCTCTGATACCACATGCCTGAAATTCACACAGTCCCTGCCATGTCTGCACCCCCGCTTTGGGATCTGTGGTAGTGACCCCTTGTGAGACCAGCAGGAAGCCAATAGCCAGCCTGGCTTTGTGAGTCCTGGGCACCACCAGGATCCTTTGCTGGCTTATTTGATGTACAATTTCACTGGGCATGGGGCCAGGCGATTCTGTCAAAATTACTCTGAGTGTCCCTGCAAAGGTGTCTCACACTATATTAGCATTTGAATGGTGAGATTTGAGCAAAGCAGTTTGTTCTCCATAAGACTGTAGATCCCATATAATCAATGCAATTATTTATAAGACTAAAACTGACCTCCTTCCCACCTAGGGCAAGAAGGAGTTCTGTCACTTCTGCTCATAGGCAGCCTGTCAACTCAGACTGTATCCTTCTATGGGTCTCCAGCCTAGCAGCCCATTTTGAAGTTTGTAGCCTTTACCCACCTAACTCCAGGAGCTGGCTGCTTAAGGCAAATCATATACACACATGCACATGCATCCTACTGCTTCTGTATCTTTGGAGAACCCTGACAAATATACCACCTAAATATGTAAATAAAGATAGCATATTTGCTGTCAAGGAAGAGGAGAATCAAATCATGCATGACACTCATATCTGAGTTCAACACTGCACACACTTCTGCTAAGGCAGGTATCCTGTCAGACCACTCTATGCTAGCCTATATTCTTATGTAGACAATTTGTGTATCTAAGAGTTGACAATTGCATCCAACAATATGGCTTCTTATCAAACAATGTGAAACTTCTTCTCATGTCTTATGGCTTATGTCTCGATATCTCCCTCAAAACCCTCATATACTCATAGGCAGAGATTTGGAGAGGTATTATGGTAATACATAATACCATGTACTATGGTATTGAATCAGTCAAGTGGTTGGTTTATCATGGTTCTGGGTGTGGTTGATGGACTTGCTCAAGAAAGAAGACCATCTGGATGTGGGTGGCACCAACCAATAGGCTTGTGGCCTGGATAGAGTAAAAAAGGAAAAGAAGAAAGAAGGCTCGCTACTCCTGTGGCCATCCCAATGACTGTTGTTGCTCTGTGATGCCCCGCTGCCATGCTTTCCTGACTTGGAGGCTATGGACTAAAACCTTGACCAACTGGAAGCCAAAATAAACCTTTTCTTCTTTAGTTTGTGGATGTCTGATATTACATCAAGTAACAAGAAAGTAATTAAGACACTATATGACTAGATTTATCTTTTTATTAAATCTTCCCATAGGTGATTATTTATTTGAGTTCCATTGAGAACACAGATGCTGTCAAGGTGATAATTGTTAAAAATAATTAACTAACTTACTCTAAAAGTGAGGACCAATTTTCCCCTATTATAACTTCTCACATCTGTATGTTATTCTGCTTATGGAAAATTCTTGGGATAAAAGATTAGGTCAGAGATGTAGATGTTGCACATTTTTGGTGCACGGTACCGAACAGCCCAAAGAAGGATATGAGGATTTATACCACCCACAAGTAGTGCGCATCCCAGCCGGAGCCGTGGACTTCCTCACACTGGGAAACTAGAGCATAGCCAGAAGAGCAAAGCCTCTGACTTCCCAGCATGCTAAGTAGCCAGCGAGCTCAACCTTCCCTCCTGTCAACCTGGGGCCTGGATGGCTTCCTAGAGTGCCATCCTCACAGCAGTCTGCTACCGCGCTCAAGGTCAGCCTGACTAAATCATTCTTTTCCAAAAGTTTCGTGCTCATCCTCCCCATTGGGTGAGTTCTGTCACCTCCCCCACCACTGTCCAGTCTTCTGCTCTGCCAACATCTTCTCCTCCCCTCCAAGCCACACTTGGTCACAGAAGGCCCACGTGTGTGCTCTTAGTCATCCTGGTCTCCACCATGTGCTCTGTCGCTTCTGGTTGCCAACACACCCTCTGGCATGTCCCCCAGAGAAGCCCCTCTTGTTTATAGCCAAGAGGTCTGCTTCCATGGAGTACACTAACTTGCCTGAACTTACTTGAAACAAAAATTTCTGCTGTAGGAAACAGGATAAGCTTTTCTCAGCCCTAGTCTTTAAACCAGGTAATGTAACTAACGGGGTCTCACACTGACATCATAGTAGGTGTGTAGGGAATTTACGGGTACTGTAAAGGACATGAGTAGACGTCAGAAGGTTCTATGTGAACACAGTGCCCTTCTGTATGAGGAACTAGATCACCCACAGATTTGGGTATCTGCAGGGGTACTGGCACCCACCTAGACTCACTGATATGGCAGGCAAACAGTCTTTGTGCTCTGGATTTCTCCTCTTCCTGAATCCTGCTTCCCAGTCCCCTCTGGTTCTGGCCTCTTCCCTTTGCCACCACTATTTAAACACTTTTGTGACTTCCACAGTTCTACTGGCCCACCCTGAGGTGTGAGCTATCCTAACTCATCATGTGCCCAGGGGAGTATAGAAATTTGTGTTGTCAACCTGGAGCCTGGATGGCTTTCTAGAGTGTAAGGAGGGTGGTGGCCAAGCACCCCAGTGCTAACACCCAGCCTACTTCTTATTTTTCTAGACACTGTCCAATGAAGTACTCTGAGGACAGTTGCTCAAGCTCCAAGGGAAAACGGTATTGATATCTCTGTCCTCCATATGTAAGGAGAAGTGAAGGAAAATAGTCATTAGCAAATGAAGCGAAACCATAGGAAACCTTTACCAGTGATGTCAAAATGCAACCTGAATGCTTTCAGTCACCAAGCTATCCAGACACTCAGGAGACTTCTGGGAAGGGCAGAGCTGACCTTGAGGCCCTTTTGTTTCTGCAGACTTAGCACTGTAGTGGGGGAGAGGTCACCCCTCGTGGAGCCTCGGGGTGACTCAGAGGTCCGGGTTGTCATGCAGGGCTGCTATCTCATCTGCCTATCCTGTGGTCCCCTCACAGAGATGGGGAGAAAGCCTCCCGGTTAACTGTGCTGGATCTGGGACTCGCAGTTGACTAAGCACATGGTGTCCCCTAGTGGGGAGTTGTACCTATGCAATGCAAAATCTACTGAAAGAATTTTCTGATCTTGTCTAATCCTTTCATTTCACAGTTGAGGAAACTGAGAGCAGGTAGGAAAAGTAACCAAAGTCACATGCCAAGTGACAAATTTAGGAGTGAAGCAGAATCCTATAATATATCCCTGTATTTTGTAGTACTTCTGGTCACAAGAAACATATTCCCTGACAAAGCTAAACACTTCCTGAGAGAAAAACACCCAAAGTGAGGCCCCTGACCCATGTTTTATTGAGCTAGAAGGAGGGCTTTTGGGAATTTTTTAGTTTTTATTTTATTTATGATAAAGGTTAGATAGAAATTCACTGCTTAAAGAACACTTCATACCCAATTAATTTTTAAAATAATAATGGAGGCCAGCCAGATAGCTTAGCATACTAAAGCACCTGGTCAGGCAGAGTGCAGCGGCCAGAATTCAATGCCTGGCATGCATTGCTGGCCCTGGCCCTGCCCCAGGCAATGTTGAGATGGCAATTGAGACTGGACCTAGTGGCAAGCACCTGTAATCCCAGTGCTTGAAAGGCTGAAAACATGAGAGTCACTACAAATTCAATCTACATAGTGAGGCCCTGTAGAGCCTATAGACCCTGTTCTAAATACATAATAAATAAATAAATAAATAAATAAATAAATAAATATTATCATTTTGTAAAAAGCCATAAACAATTTCAAAAGATTAATTATGGCAAGAGAATGAGAAGTATGTTACGCATGACATTTAATCTGTGGAAACAGCTACTCTTTAGCATCTGAACTTAAGAGATTTTGTTACTGTTGTTTTCTTTCACCTTTTGCATTCATTTCCCTTCATATTTATAGGGAATTCTTCTGTTATCTTTTCTCCTGTGCCAAAGCCATAGGACACAATGGCTCACCGTGCTGGAAGCAGTGTGTGTTCAGTTGTGTCAAGGGCTGGAATGTGAAATGGAAAGGCCAAAGGCCCAGAAAGTAGAGGCTCACTTGCCCTCTGATCCCCTCTGTCTCTCCCTCTTCCCTAACTCAGGGCTGTGGATCCCTCTGATCCTTGACCCTACAAGAACTGCAGCAGGGTCTGGTTCTCCTCCTTAGAGCTGCAGAACAGAAGTCACGAACTCGGAACTTCACAGCCAAAGAAGTCCTTGCTCTGGACCATGTGCCCCAAGCTCACCATGCCTTGCTCTCCTTGTTCTTCTCTCTTTCTACCACAACTAACAAAAAGCTATGCATTCCCTCCATTCTTAAGAGGTGACTCAATAATTAAGTGTGAGAAAGTAAAAAGCCTAGAGTCAGTGAACGTTGATTCAGCAGTCCTGCTAACGCTGGTCCTCCATTCCCTCAGGGAGTGGCAAGGCTAGTGGTAATCATAATTATTATTACTAATAAACCAGTTGTTTCTGTTGGTGTTTCCGTCATTTTCTTCATCACTAGGACAAAAGGCCTGGCAGCTGCAGTTTATTTTGGTTCCTGCTTCAGAAGTTTCAGTCTTTTCATGGCCTGTGGCATGGTGAGAAGGCCTGGGTGGAAGAAAGCTGCTCATATCATGGTGGCCAGAAAACAGAGAGTCACAGGAGAAGCTGGGAAGGAGAGGTCACTCCCACCATGATCCTCTTGTGACCCAGTTCCACTCCTAACAGCAGGGCAGCTGAACACCCCATCATCTAATCACCATCAAAAGCTCCACCTAGGATCACGTGAAGTCCAGAGGGGGGACACCAAGATATAGACCAAACACCTGGGTTTGATGAGCCTGTTACTGTTGGCAGAACACTCTCTTACATTAACAACCCCCCATCGCTGCCTTTGGTGTTCATTTATTGTGAGGCCATCAGTTTTTACAAAGATTCTCTCTCACCTCAACACTAACTCCCAAGGTAGTAGTATCAAGCTCACTTTACAGAACATAAAATCAGTGCTCAGAGATGTTAGTCCCTGGCCAAACCCATGAAGCAAAAGTGCAGGAGGCCTGAGATTGCTGCCTGACCCGTCCAGCTCCATGCCCTGCCCTATACCAGTTCTGTGCCTCCTGCTGCCTAGGGAAGACCTGAGAGCATCTTGGGGGTGCTGAGGTTTATGTGTTATCTGATTGCATCCCTCAAGGGATCCTGTATTGGCGTTGAATCCCCATTATGAAGATGATCAGGCTGAGGACCATCCAACTGCATCACTGAAGACTGGGACCTATAAGACAGGATGAAATGAAATGAGGCCATCATCATGGAGGCCCATGACTGAATCCTAGCAGCTTTGTAAGAAGAAAGGCAGACCTGAGGATATAAGTGCACGCATGCTACCTGTCTTGTTATGAAATGCCTTGTGCCACCCAATGTGACTACACCCAATGTAGACTCTTGTTCCCCCATCACTATGAGCCAAGTGAAACTTTTTGCTCTATAAAATTACCCAGCTTTGAGTGTTTTCTTACAATAATGCCACACATAAAAAGTAAAGCCAGATTAATATGCTGAACTGTTAAAGGCTCAAGTCAACAGCATCCGACATTGCCAGTTGTGCCGATAACCCACTACTATTATGGAATATTGTTCTATGTATACAACTACTTTCTCTTAGTTAAATGAGAAGAAATATTTGTACCAATAGTGTTTAGAAAAGTTATCCTGTCTGCATCTTGTACTCTGAACAACTACTATGAAGACAACAATATGCATTGTATTAATTATTGTGGCTCTCCTACTAACGTGTTTTGTAACTGTCTCAATGTTATTTCTTATTAAAAGTAATAAAAAATCAAAAAAAAAAATAATGCCACATGGATACGATACGGGAAGGATGTCAGCATTTCCCTTCTCCAGAGTAAAAATTGGGTATTCACATCAGCACTTTAACGTAGGCCTCCAAATATCTGGATTTGTATTTGTAATTCTATATGAGTTTATATTTGTCCTATCTCTGAGCTGTGTGCTGGTCCAGAGTCTCCACTCTGAGCAAAGGGCCTATAGCTGTAGGCCTAGTGTTGATGTTGTGGCTTGGGGTCTTTGTAAGGGGAACAATACAAGACAGGACACATTTTATAAGATTATTTTATAATGAATCATCCAAAGAATCATATAGAAAGAGTTCACAAGATCCATTCACATACTAAAGACCAAAAAACCCAGCTGAGGGCTTGGATCCCACAGTAGTGTTCTACATGAGACCTAGAGCTCATAATATTGTCTCCCACAAGTTCAGTTGGAAGCCTACAGCCCGTGACAATGTTTCATGCAAGTCTGTTTCGTGGATCTGAGCTGGACAGGCCCAAAGCACAGTGGAAGAAGCTAGAAAGTCTATGCCAGCAGGATTAAGGATTTGTGATAGCAGGCTGAGAAGCCAGGAAGCAATGCTCAAAGTAAGAACTAGAGGTCCCCCTAAAAGTACCATAACCAAAGTACCTCAGCAGCAGTGAGGTCCCAGGCTCCTCCAGCAATGAGGAAAGCTGAGTTCCTACCAGGAAAAGTCAACATGACAAGCTTCTCCATGAGGCTAAGCAGTGCAGCATCTTCCCCTCCAGAGCCAGAAAGTGACACTCAAGATGAGGACCAGAACTCCCTCAAAATGAACCATAGCCATTCTCAGCAACAATGAAGGTCCCGAGTGCCTCCTCTAACAAGAACAGCCAAGTTCACCAGGAAAGCCAGACTCAAAAGGTCCTCCAGAAGAACAGCCCAAGGAAGCCAGCAGCTTCCACCCCCCCACCACCCAACAGCTTCTCCAAACAGCGTCCCTAGCAGCCTCCCAACAGCTTCTTCAGTTCTGCCTCTTATGCAGCTGGCAACAACCCTCAGGTGGATCTCCTGCACCCAGCACCACGCTAGCTCAGTTCAGCTGGGTGTAACATGCTGACCACCAGCTAGCAGTCCAGCACAGCAGGACAGGCCGCCTTGCCCCATCGCAGTGGCAACAGGAGGCTGTGCCCTGCTTTCCTCTGCAGTCTTACCCAGAATGCTGCAGGGCCCCATCTCGAGCACATTTTCCCTTTGGAGTTTGTTTTATCTGGTGTTAATAAAGTTTGATTTTATGTAGTATTTCCATGCTATATCTACTTCTAATCTCTTTGTGCATATTAGGACTCAGGTGTGGATTTTATTGACTGCAGCATTGACTGTAGTTTCTTTTGGCAACACTAACATCCTTTATTTATTTTACTGGTGAGTTTAGTCTACTGAGTGACATATTTTTATTCACTTCCACTACCTTATTTTATCTAACTTTTCTATTGTTCTCTCTCTCTCTCTCTCTCTCTCTCTCTCTCTCTCTCTCTCTCTCTCTCTCTCTCTCTCTCTCTCTCTCTCCCTGCCTCCCTCCCTCCCTCCCCCACCCCACAACACAGGCAGCTGCCAAGCATAGAAATCCTGGGCCTGCAGATCCTCTAAGGGAGGGCTCACCTAAGCTTGATGTTCATCCAAACGCTGTCCTGTGTTCCCTTGGCTACCACAGCAGAAAGCGCTCCCTGGCTTTGCTGAAAGCCATGTTATGCTTTAGTAAAATGTGCTGGATTTTGCTCATTTTTAAATCCAGAGTTTTAGTTGTGCTGCAGTATTGTCAGAAAAAAAAAACTAAGGTTTTCTCTATTCTGTTATTCATTCACTCATGTATTCTCTTATAAAAAATACTAAGCACCAGAGACACTCCAGCACTGTCTTACAAGGTCTATGCTGTCAGTACTAGTTGGGTTGGGTTCATTCGATTGCTTAGTATACTGTGGTCAATATCCAACTGAATTTAAATTTATTTTTTATTATTTGCATCATACATTTTTATTGATAATGCATCAAATTCTCTCAATCATTAGGCACCAGGATTATTGCCAAAAAAATCTATTATATCATAGCCTATGACACACGACTTTGTGGGAAGGCCTGTGCACAGATATGAGAGTTTTCACAGGGTAATCTTTTCAGAGGGTAAAATGAAGGACAAAAAAGACAATTCAGGGGGCTGGATAGCTCAGTAGAATAAGCGCCTGCCTGGCAAGTGCAAGGTCCTGAGTTCAATTCCCAGTACCACAAAACAGAGAGAGAGAGAGAGAGAGAGAGAGAGAGAGAGAGAGAGAGAGAATTTAATATATTTGAGTATATGGAATATGTCACAATATAATTATGTTTTGGAGATGAAGATTTTTTAAAAACAATTCTAAATAAAGGAAAGCTAAAAAGCTTAACAACAATAACTACATAAAATTAATATATATATGTATATGTATACATATTAATTGCCAAAAGTTAAATCCCAAGTGATGAAATGAAGGAGTGTTTAGAATGGAGAGAGGAGCACATGCTGTGATTAAGACACAGCTTTACCTGAGCCCAGCCACACCTTTTCCTAGGCAAAAGAACCACGTAGCTAAACAGATATGGAGGAGACTGCATGGCTCAGAAGTCCTGTAATAATTACGTTCTACTCCATCTCAAGAAAAAGCTCACAACCTTGGATACAAATGACAGGGCATGATCTTTAATATGTAAAAATCTTGTATAGATCAGTAAGAAAATGTGCAGACACTGATCCAATGTCTTCTCTTTCTGTCACTAAATACACAACAAGAACAAGGACAACCTCCTGCTCACGTGGAGCTGACATTAAGGATATTTATTAATAAGGTGACATGATCCCACATATTGGGAAGTGCTGAAGGGGGATGCCTAAACAGGGTGGTGCTTAGACATGTTGGCTTTGGGATGAGGATGTCCTTGGCTAGGAGACAGTTTTATCTGAGGTCCTCAGGGAATCCACCCAGTAGAGTTAATATCAGAGCCTAGAGTCATAGCACTCAGAATTAATGTGGAGCATGCAGACAGGTGGCATCAACACTGCAGAATGGAAGTGAGGCGCTGGTCCTATGATGTGTGGCCTTTTGGAGCCCTACCCATAAATCTCAGGTAGTCACATGTCTGCTGAACACCAACGCATGAGAAGAGATTATATTTTGAATGGTGTTATACAATTTATTTTATTTAGGCCATATAATAAATGTAATGACTGCCTCTGGGGCATGCAACAAATGCGCTCTGATTGCACAAGTGTCTATTGTTTTCAGTTATTGTCTCCTTCACAATGTGTGAAAGACTCTGCACTATGGTCTTATGGTTAATTCTTGAGCTAATTAGTTCCTTGGAAAAACGCAGAAGCAGAATTGCTAGATCAGAGGACTCACACAGAAGGCTGATTGAGAAATTACATTTGCAACAATGTACAGCAACTTGCACTGGAATCAGTAAAACTGTCCATTTTGTTTAATGCCGTGAAAATAGGGTCAAATTTTATTACTATTATTTTAGCTTCCATGATTTTTTCCAGGTCAACTATTTATGAGTATATTGAGTTTTTAAATTTTTTTAAATGATGCATTTATTTATTTGTTACAGAAACTCAGTATACAGCTCTGCATGGTGTGCCCACAGTTCCGGGCCGGCACAGCATGCAGTACAGGAGGCTGAACTCAGGCCCTTGCTCTTCCCAGGCAGGCACTTAGATCACTGAGCTATCTCTGCAGCCCCAAAATTAATTGATTGATTGATTGGTCGAATGACTGAACCAGGAATTGAACCCAGGACCTTCACAGTCAACTAAGTCCCAAGCCTCCCCATCCCACCCCCCCCCCTTTTTTTCTTTCCAATTTTGAGACAGGGTCTCTCTAAGTTGCCCAGGCTGGCCTAGAACTCATGACTCTGTATTAACTTATGATGCAAAATTTAAACTTGAAGTATGCAGTATAATAGTCACTAGCCTTTTATAGCTGTCTAAAATAAAGCAAAATTTAAAAAGTCAGTTCTCCATACACACTAATCATATTTTAAGTGTCCATGGAAGTTCTTGTGGTGTTACTGTGGGCTTCAGAAGTCCCATCAGTGCACAGCAGGCTGGCCACCAACAGTTTCACTCAACTAACTGTGTAGCCCCTGGGTCAGTATGGTGGGAAGGAGGACAGTGGTGGAAAAATGTTGCCTTCTTGAAGACCACTGTCTCCTATATTCTATTGCAAATTAAAGCACAGATGATTCCTGCTGTGCTAAGTCACACTTGAAGAGTACCATTGTGTGATCCTGCATATGCCTTCACTCAATCGTTCCTTCATTTCCATTAGTTTCTCACCTTTCTTTAAGCTCTCAGGGTACAACAGTTAGAAGAAAACACAACAACTGTTTATTTGCTTCATGTTCATATTTTATTGAAGGAGATAAGCTTAGATATGTAAACAACTGATGCATAGAATAATTTCAGACCATCAGAAGTGGTATAAAATGTTGAGATGGTGGGGCGTAAACTCATTGGACTGGGAGCCTATCACCAAGCATGGGAGAGAATGGCT
>PVKN010024963.1:0-14281 GCA_004027915.1 Capromys pilorides | reverse complement strand
GGGGAGGACGGGGACAATTTTTCAAATAAGAGGCACCTTAAAGTAGAAAAGGTGAGAAAGCCTTAAGACAGAAGACACTTTAGTGCAAAGGCAAAGGGACTGAAATTAGCACAGCTATTTTGGGGAAATAACGGCAAATAGAGCCACTTGGCCTACTTTGCTTTAGGGAAGACATGGATGTGCAGGAAACTGTGTGAGAGGTGTGAGTCAGGTGAGTCAGAGGATGCAGGGTTGTGTAGGAGCAGAGACTGCAGAGTCTTCTGAGCATCAGAACCTGACCTGATCTGGACTTTGGGAAAGTAGCCTGGAGGTAGTTGCCGGCTTGGAATTATGACTGATGCTAGGGAGAAAATGACACTTGGCAGAGCAATCTTGTGCTGAACCAAACACAAGGAAGCACTGATTACATGAACCATTAAGATTTCAGAGATATTAAAATGTAAACAAACAAAAGCCTCTTTAAAGAAGTACAAGGGATGGCGAGACAGCTTATTGGACTAAGCACCTGCTTTGGCAAGTGCAGGGACCAGGCTTTGATCCCTGGCACTGCATGCCGTGCCAGCCCTGTGCTATCCCTCCCCTATGCTGAGCCAGTAACCAATAGCAGGAGTGGTGGTGCATGCTTATAATCTCAGCACTGGGGAGGCTGAAAACAGGAGAATCACTATGAGTCCAAGTTGCATAGTGAGACCCTATACCAAATACATAAAATTAAAAAAAAAAGACAGAGTTATCCCACACTCAAGGGAGGCTGAGGCAGGTGGATCACAAATTTGAGTTCTACTTGGGGGAAAAAAGCTCCCCCATTTTTAGAAAAAAATGTATATATGTATGTTTGGGATGAAGAGTTGAGAATTGTTTGAAGAGTGACTTTGACTTTTAAATAGATTTATAAACTATTTTGTAATATTTTTCATTTGAAAAAGACACTCAAGAAAAAATTGCATTATATGAATAAGAACAAAGATAGAAACATTAACTCTAGGCTGAAGAGAAATAAAGCTGTCAGCAGGGAGCACAAAAATGATGCAGAAAAGGGAGGGAAAAGGGACCATCCAGGAAAATCTGTGGTGGCTGAGAAAGGGAAGTGAGCGGAGGGCTTAAGGGACAGTTAGGAGTGCACGGCTAGGTTCTGGAGCCACATCACCTCGGGGAGGTGGAGCAATTTTGGCTCACTCCCATGTGCTTTGGGGAGTAGCGGGGTGGGCAGTGGTTATTGTCTACCAGGACAGGACATATGGGAGTAGTTTTCAGAAATGGATAAATCATAAATTCCATTTGAACATATTAAATCGAAGTGCCTGTGGGCAATAAAGGTATTTGAAAGGCAGCTGGCATTGTAAGTTCAGCTAACCAAGGATGTGCAACACCAACATGTCACTTAAATAGGCACTTAAACCACAGGTGAGGATGAACTTTCTGACAAAGAGCTACACAGACAGCCAGACATGGTGGTGCTTGATTGTCATCCAGTGATGGGAAACCAAGACAGGAGGATTGCAAGTTGAAGGCTATCCTGGGCAATTTAGCAAAGCTCTGACTCAAAAAAAATAAGAATGTCTGAGGATGTAGCTCAGTGTTTCTTGGGCTCCATTCTGTAGGGCAGCTGTGCAGTGGATGTAATAGAGGTGGAATCTGTATGTAGCCAAGAAAGAGGGGGGAAAAAAAAACATATGGAGGACACTTTGAGAGGCAGCTAGAAGGGAAAAGGAGATTTCTCAGCAGGGTGTTACACAACCATAGGAGAAGAGGGAGAAATAGCTCTGGAGAGATGCTGCCAAGATAGATAAGAAATGAAATAAGAGTAGAGCACTTCATTAGCGGGACTATAGAGCCAGGGGGCAGTCTTAGAGGAGCATGGGGAAAGGGGCCAGGTCCCAGAGGGGTGAGGTAGGTTTAGGTGGGTTTGACAGACTCATTCATGAAAGACAGTGAGAAGACGTGCCTGCAGCGCTGGCAGCAAAGCAGCCAGCAGAAGATTTCCTCTTTCAGAACAGATACAATCTGTGTCTGTGCACTGAAGAGAAGGGTAAATTGAAGAAGTGGGGAGAGAGTAAATAATTAACGAAATGGGATTGGGGTGGGGCTGGAGTCCAGAGTTCAGGTAGTAGGATTCCCTAGGAGACAGGCACATTCCTCCACTAGCACAGGGAGAGGAGTAATATGTGTGGCACCACCTGTAACCCTAGCTCCTGGGGAAGGGGCCTGAGACTGGAGGTTTACAAGGTCAAGGCCATAGTGGCGAGATAAAATTATAAAGAACTAGAGAGACAGAAAGAGAGAAGAGCGAGAGAGAGGAGGGACAGGAGGAAAAAAAGAGAGGGGGAAGTAGATATTTCATTACTTAGGGTATGCTAACCCAGGAAGCTGAGGCAGGATTGTCATGAGCTAGAGACCAGCCTGAACTACAAACTGAGTTCAAAGACAATATGAACTACATAGAAAGGTCCTGTCTTCAAAAAACAAAACAAAAATAAAAATTAGAATAGTTTGAACTGATATAACAAATAAACCCTACTTAGGGTGATTCTTACAAACAAAATTGTTTTCTATGCAGTTATTTAGGGATTGTGCCTGATGGGAGCCCTGCTTTTTCCTTTTTTTTTAAGCTTTCCTGAATATTTATTACAAAATCCCAACAATGTTTTATTTTTTCTTCTCAACATCTTGCTTGGTGACTTCCTTGGCTCTCTTTGCTCTGATGCCAAAGAGCCAGGAATTGGCATGGGCCATGTGCAGACTGGCGAATGCCTTGAAGTTCTTTTCTTCCTCTGCGATGACCCTGGCCTTCTCCTTCTTGTAGACATTCCTGGTGGGCATCACAGGTCCTGTCAGCTGGGTGGCCAATTTGAGTTCTTCAGCAGAGCTGTCTACCTTTTTGGGGGCTGATGGTTTCCTGGGGAAGATGATGAGTTTGGACGGTACTCAGGCGCTGCATGTTGGCCTGCAGGGACTTGGTGGATTTGTTCTGTCGCCTTGGGTCCACTGTGATGCCAGTGGTCCAGGCCATTCACCTTCTTGTGAATACTAGCCACCTGCAGCACCTCCAGACTGAAGCCCCTGCCAGCTCAACCCTTGGTGTGGTATCGTACCATGGGACAGCATATGATGGGCCTGGGCCGGATGGGTCCGGATGTGGGGTGCGGGGCGATGAGGCATGCTTTTGCTTGCCGGGCCTTGTGCCTGTGAATCTTATGAGATGGCTGATTGAACCATGTAGCCATATGCTGCTGCCAGTCTTTGTGGAAGTGGGGCTTCAGAATCATGCCATTCTGGCTGGGCGCCATGACTACCTCTGATTGGTGGAACCGAAAGGCGAGTGCTGTCATCTTTCACCAAACTAAAGTGGCATATCTGATTTCTACTGGCAAAGGTTGAGAAATGTGGAGGCCACATCTGGTGGAAGGGAGAGAGAAAGGAAGGAGGAAGGCAGAGGGAAGGAATGGAGGGGGAGGGAGGGAGAAAGGATGGAAAATGGTAGGGGAGGGAGGGAAGAAGAAAAGGAGGGGGCTCTGGCTGGTCCCTGCCCTTGCCTGGCTGCACATTCATTTCACTTGGAGAAGGCTGGGAGATTTCATGCATGAAGACTTGGGTTGCTCTGTGATGTAGAAGAGGATGCTATCTGTTAAGTGTGCTGAGGACAGAGAGAAGCAGCAATAAGATCTGTGCACCATTTATGGTAAATGGCTCTCTGGTAGGGTTGTCATTCAGTCAAGAAAATCAACTTCCTTTAGAAGTTTATAATGTCACCAGACCAAATCATTGTGATTTCTCCATTCAGCAGAAGACCTGGTGTAAGAAGGCAGGGCTGGGAAGGCAGGCCCTGGACTGTCCCAGTGCTGGAGGTGGCAGGTGGGGTGGTGAAGGCACATTGAACAGTGGCACGATAGATAGAGAGAGCTAAGAGACAGGGAGTGGAGGTTGGAGTATGCTTTAGTGGGACTGAAAAGAGGGCACAAAGGCAGTAAGGGACTATGACAACTAGAAAGCTAGCATGCTGTGAGAAAAACATTAAGTATTTTTAAATCTTGGGGCTTAAAACTTCTGAGGTAGGATAGTGACAAAGTTCAGAATGGACAGTGTGCAGTGTGCATGAAGCACAGTGGAGATGACACTGAGATGACAGGGTCACGTAACCAATCAGGAGCATTAAATGAGTCTTACACAGGGACACTGAAGTCATCCAGAGTGAAAGGAAGCCAAGAGTTGTCTTTGTAAGGCCTTGGAACTGTGGCATGAGCAACACAGATGCTGTCCTGCTGGAACTTGCTCTTCTTGTTGACAGGGCAGCCAATACTGTGACACTGTAGTGACTTACACACACTGTCACATGCCAGGCCACTGTT
The DNA here is from genome assembly GCA_004027915.1 of Capromys pilorides. NCBI lineage: Eukaryota > Metazoa > Chordata > Mammalia > Rodentia > Capromyidae > Capromys > Capromys pilorides. The sequence goes on along the minus strand of PVKN010024963.1, from coordinate 9,935 downwards.
CCTCACCAGAGAGCAATCATTACTTTGTGAACTAAATGTTTGTATTTCCCCCAAGTTCACAGGTTGAAATCTCAGCCTGAGTATGGTATCTGAAGGCGTGGATACCAAAGGTGAGTATCTCCTGGTGTTGTTACTGTTTGAATCTTAAATGTTTTAAAAGGCTGCCTATGGAAGCCTTCTAGTGCCTCTGGCACTATTGAAAGGCTGTGGAAGGAAGTTAAGTCCTCAGGATATCTGGTCCTGAAACTTTCCCCTCTCTGTCTTTGTTTCCCAGCCACCAGGAGGTGAATAGCTTTACTCTGCTATATTTCTGCTGCCACCATGTTTGGTTGCACTGTGGGCCCAGACAGCAATGGAGTTGGGTAATCATGGAGTGAAACCATAAGCCAAAATGAGCCTTTTCCCCTTTAAGTTGATTTGCTCAGATACACTGTCACAGTGACAGAAAGCTAACCCCTTGATAACTAGGTCATGGATGCCAGGAGTGGAATTAAGGATCTTACAGAAGAGAGCCCAGAGAGCTTGCTTTCTGCCCTGTGAGGACACACTGCTAAGATGGCCACCTATGAGATGGAAAGCAGACCTCACCAGACACCAGATCTGCCAATATGTTGATCTTAGACTTCCTGGCTTCTAGAACTATGAGAAATAAATGTATGCCAAGACCTGAGGCTCAGTCTCTAGCACTGCCAGAAAAAAAATTTTTTTTAAGATATTTGATTTAAAAAGATGTCTATGCTGTTATACTAAGACAGCCTGAATGGATCTTGTCAATTACCTCACAGACAATGGCTCTCCTCGTGTTAATGTGCATATGTTCTTTGTAGGGTTTTATCTATTTTTGTTTGAGTTGGGGTCTGCTATTTTTCCCAGGCTGATTTCAAGTCATCGTTCTCCTGTCTCAGCCTCCCAATTAGGTGAGACTACAGGCATGTGCCACATGCCTAGCCTGTAAGAGGTAGTCTAACGTTATTCTTTGCCTTTGGTCCAAACCTCTGCTGCCTACTCACCCAAGAAGGTGAAACTGCCTAATGTGACTCATTCAGGAAGATGGGCAGATCTCCCAGAGCAACTGTGGCTGCTGTAGCACAGTCAGGTCAGAAAACCTGGGTGGGGTGAGGGTACTCCCTTAGGAATTCTGATCTAGCAAGGGAAAAGCATTCTCATGCTATAAGCTGAAACTGAGTGTTCCAGCATATCAGCAGATACACTAATGATACAGGGGTCCATGAATTTAATTCCTTCCTCCTGTCCTGAGACTTTATTTATTTCTTGGAGTGTTATTAAAAGTCTGCCAGATGTATGCACTATTCTGGAGCTGGAAACAAAATGATTAGCCAAGCAACACAATCTCCCCTCTCAGGAAACTTGGACTCTTGATTTTACATAAGAGGAAACCAAGGTTCAGGGTTTAATGTTCTCTTGGCTGATACAGGCTACTATAAAAAAATACCATAAATAGGATAAAATTTATTTGTTTTACAGTACTAGGGATCCAATTCAAGGCATATCTAAGCTATATCCCCAGGCTTCCTGTATTTTTTAATTTGAGTTTAATTTCTTTTTCTTTTTCGTACTGGAATCTGAACTGAGGATCTTATACTTGCCAGGTAGGTGCTTGTGCCACTTAGCTATACCCCTGATCCATATGTTTTTTTTATTTTGAGATGGGGGGGGGGTCTCACTAAGTTACTAAGTTGCCCCGACTGGCCTCGAAATCACAGTTCTTTTCTTCAGCCTCCCAAAGTGCCAGCATGATAGGATTACAGGGATGTATTACTACATTTCAGTGGGAGTGGCTTTCAAACAAGAGAAATTATTTCTCATTTCTGGAGAACATGAAGTATAAGGCTTTGGCCCCAGCAGATTAAGTGTCTGTGAGGACTTGATTCATAGACGGTGCCCTTTTGCTGTGTCTTCACTAAGTATGAAGGGAAATAATTGGTCTCTCCAACCCTTTGTAAGGGCACTAATCCTCATGACCTGGTCACTTTCAGTGGCCACACTTCCTAATACAATCACTTTGAGGATAGGTTGTGATATACCAATGTTAGGAGAACACAGACATTCAGATCGTAGCAAATGTCATGAAGGACTAAACTTCTGTGGCTCATTACCTTCAAAGCTAGTAACTAAGTTTTGTATTATATCTTTCCTCATCTGTCTGTCTGACCCAACTGATCATTTTCACTTTCGAAAATTCCTGACTCTCTCTCTCCCTCCCTGCATCCTTTCCTCCCTTTCTCCCTCACTCCCTCCCCCCTCTTTCTCTCATTCTGAGTTCCTCTTTGTTAGTGCTACTCATTCTCTGAGTTCCATGTTAGTCACTCTATTTCCCCAGATGAAATAGTCACCTATTATGATTCCCTAACCTATGTGTGTAGTGCACCTAAAAATAGCACAGACTGTCAGATAATTAGTCTCATCTTGGCTCAGCCCCTAGCCATGTCTTCAAATCTGACCAATTTCCAACCCCTCTGTTTCGACCTCAGCTTCTCCATTTGTACAATGAGAGAATTAGACTAGATGATTTTGGAATTCTTTCCAGTGCTCACATTCAGATTCTAACCCTGCTACTACTTTTTAGCAATATTGTCAGTAGATTTATTGCACAGTGTATGCCAGAGCTTCAGACATATTAATATATTTAATTTGCCTAACAGTGTCCTTCTAGGAGGTAGAGGTTATTACCTCTGTTTTATAATGGAGCAAACCGAGATTCAAATAATGTATTTCCCACCAATAAACAGAAGGGTCAGGATTCATCTCATATGGGCTTTGGCCTGTGGTCAGCATCTTTTAGCCCCTCATTCCCATTCACCATGAAATACTCTTGACTGCTGTCCTCATGCCTCACTTAGCCCCATTCCATGACTGCCTCCTGTGGTCCTGACATCTTCAGTTACTTCTCTGTTCCTCCCCTCCTATCTCTGCTCCCAACACAAAAGAGAAGGGAGAAAAGGTAACATGCACAGAATCCAGGGATATTGGACACAGATATATATTTGGTGGCCATCTTTACCTCACTAAATGAGAAAATGGGAGGAGTCCAGGAGAAGCTTTCTCCAGCCACTCCCTCTCTCTTATTACAGCTAACTTCATTTTCCTTCAGAAATTCAACTCAGCTGTCACTGAATCAAGGGAGACAGCTTTGACCCTCTGTGTTTGTATGGGACCCTCCTATAATTTAGTAGCTGTCGCAGTTACTCTTCTCTTGTTGCTGGGACAAATACCTGACACCCAAAATGGAGGAAGGAAAGGTTTATTTAGCTCACAGTTACTGGAGGTTTCAGTCCACACTCAGTTGGATTCAAGGCAGAGAGGCACGTGGCAGAAGCCTGCAGTTCATGGTGGCAGAACAGCAACAATAGCAACAGAGGCAATAGACAGTCTGTTTCTCTGTCTGTCTTATATTACATTCAGGCTCTCTGCCTCAGGCCACACCCATAATCCCCAGCAGTGCTCAGACCCATAATCTCATCCTTGCATCACCCATAATCCTAGTGGATCATGAGTTAATCTCAAAATCTAGAAGTCCCTGCCCCATGACTACATGAGGCTTTAGGGAGACAACCAGACACAAACCATAACAGTAGCTATTGCAGGGATGTGTAAAATGTGGGAACAGTGCATGATTTTGTAGAAAAGCACCACCTAAATAAAGCTGTAGTAGTGTGAGTGATGAATCTGTTTAACAATAATGCAATGTCACATTCCTATGAAATCCTCAGAAGGCAAAAGCAAATGTTATTGGATAGACTCCTTGTTAAAATTGCATGAAAAGAAAACTTCCATTGAGCCAATAGATAACAGTGAATATACCTTAGGTTGGTGATAATGAAAGTAATCCTGCATAGTAATCTCTCTCTTGAGTCCTTCACACCAGCCATGAATGTTTTCAAAGGCAAGTGCAGGTTAATATATTTTTCTTTATACTTTGTGTTTTGTTGTTGTTGTTGTTGTTGTTGTTGTTGTTGTTCTTCTTCTTCTTCTTCTTCTTCTTCTTCTTCTTCTTCTTCTCCTCCTTCTTCTCCTTCTCCTTCTTCTTCTTCTCTTCTTCTTCCTCCTCCTCCTCTTCCTCCTCCTCCCCTTCTTCTTCTTCTTCTTCTTCTTCTTCTTCTTCTTCTTCTTCTTCTTCTTCTTCTTCTTCTTCTTCTTCTTCTTCTTCTTCTTCTTCTATTATTATTATTGTTGTTGTTGTTGGCTTTTTGAGACAGAGTCTCACTATGTAGTCCAGGCTGGCCTGGACCTCACAGTGCTCCACTTGCTCCAGCCTCCTCAGTGCTAGAATTACAGATGTGCACCACCACTCTTGTTTTATTTTTTTGTGATCATTTTTATATTGATTTTTTTCGGCTGTGGAACAAATTATCTGAGTAATTTCCCTATTAGTCCTTATGGGGAAATTTGCTTTGATGTACAAGTGCTTTGGATGACAATGTTTCCAGAACAAACTATGCTTGCAAGTCAAGGTTTCACTGTATTTATTTTTCCATGTTTTCTTGTATAATTTGTATTTATATTTGCTTTTATAATGTATATGTTATAATTTACATCTAGATATTCCCTTCAAAGTCTCATGCACTAGCAGATGAGGCTTCTGACAGTGATTGGATCATGGATGTCTGATACTGGATTAGTCCACTTACTGGTTTAGCATAGCCTGGATGGAATAAAAAGTGAAAGAAAGAAGGCTCACTGCTTCCTTCCTGCCCTCCCATGAGCTCTTTCTTTTCTGCCATAGTGCCCTTCTGGAAACCAGTTGACAGAGACTAGAACTTCTACAAACCATGAGCCAAAATGAACCTTTCCTCCTTTATGGGTACTGGGTATGTTATCACAGCAATGAGGAAGTAACTAAGACAATAGTAACATTGGTACAGTACTGGATGCATATAATTTAAAATAAATTGAATCACCCTAGACTACTGGTGTTCCATGAGTCTATACACATTTTCTATACCTTTTCTCTAATTTGTTTTCTCTTTTACTTGTTTGCTGGACTCCTAATGATTGTTTGGGTTTTCTTCAACGTCCAGGGACACCAATAATCACTCTTTCCTCCTCCTTCTTTTAGAATATACCTTTATCAGGCACACCTTCTCTGGGTTATACTTTTCCTATGAATATTTCACCTAATTTACTCTGAATTTTTAGAAGGTAAGGATCGTTCTCCATTTCCTCCAATACTGGGAATTGCAATTCAGGGCCTTTGCAGTGAGGTACATCCAAGCCCCCTTTTTATTCTGAAACAAGTTCTTAAATTGCTAAATACTCCAAGCTGAATTTGAACTTATGATCCTCCTGCCTCAGCATCCCAGGGTGCTACCACACCTGGCTGAGGATCTTTCCTAGTCATTCACTTTGCCTTAACATCATATAGTTTCCAGTAGTGAGAATACAATCAAGGTTCACTGAATTTAATCACCTCAGAACATTCAATTCCTAAACTTTAAACCAATATGATATATATATATATATATGTATATATACACATATATCATAACCAATATGATATATATGTATATATATATTATGATATATATGTATATATACATATATATCATATTGATTTATACATATATATATATAGATATAGATATCTGCTGTGTAGTGAAACCCTGTACCAAATAAAGTATATATGTGTATATATCTTATATAAATAGAAATAGGGTAGAAGCCTTCATGTCACATATAGTGCTTTATACAAATGTTTCTCAAGGTATGGAATATGGGTCAGCTTTTCTGTTGCTGGGGGAGAATGCATGATACACTCCTGAAGCTTAAAGAATTTAAGGGTCAGCCAGATAGCTCAGCAGATAACAGCACCTGTTTAGGCAGACACGGACTGGGATTCAGATCCCTGGCATGCTGTGCCAGCCCCAACACCAGGGCGCACTGAGGCAAAGATTGAGACTGGGCGTGGTGGCACACACTTGTAATCCCAGTGTTTGGGAGACTAAAAACAGGAAGGATCACTATGAATCCAGTCTGCGTAGTGAGACCCTTGTAGGCCCTGCACTAAATACAAAAAGATAAATAAATAAAAAATTTTTAAAAATAATTTAATTTGGTTCATGGTTTCAGATGTTTTAGCCAGGTTGGCTGGCCTCAAGGCTCAGGCATCATGATGGAAGAGCATGGCGCAGCAGATCTGCTCACTTCATGGTGGCCAGAAACATAGGAGAGGGGAAGGGTACAGAGAGGTGGGGACCAGGGATTGGATATAGCCAAGACCATGCCCCTGTAGCCCACACTGGCACACTCCAGAAGTGTGCTTAGTGGTCTCTTTAACTACCAAGCGGATTATCAAGTTTAATTATCACACATGGTCTCTAGGTTACCTGATAGAGTATAAATTAATTTTAACAAATGCATGACTTCACTGATTACATGTGAAGGACATAATTTCATAGACTTTCCCTTTTCCATGTAGTTATTTATTAATAATCTACTAGATATGTTGTTAACATTTGATATTTATATGCTACAATTTGCACATATCTAAAGATTGATAAGGATTCCAATTTAGCATTCTACTAAAATGTCTGGTAGAGAAATCCTTGGCAAATGCACATATTTGGATTTTCCCCAAATTTCAAAAGGTATCATAACTTTGTACTGAGGTAGCTGCAATTCTTATTAGAGTCTTTCTTATTTATTTATTTATTTATTTATTTATTTATTTATTTATTATAAAGAGGTATTAGTTAAGTTTCTACATGGTCAGTTTGTCCTGGATTTCATTAATTTGTGGATATCTTTGCAGCCTAGTTACAGATAGGAGCTCTGGAGGGACAGTATTCTCCCATGTACACTAGGTGTGAACTTAGACAAGTCACCCAATTTTCATGAGCCTCAGTTTTTGCAAGTCAAAATCATGTGAGATCGTACATACCTGTAAATCCAGCACTGAGGAGCCTGAGGGGGAATGCCATGAGTTGAAGGCCAGCTTGGATTACATAGTGAGTTCAAGCCCAGCCTGAACTACATAGTGAGACCCTTTCTCAAAAAAATGTGGAAAAGGGCCAGCAAGATAGCTTAATGGACTAAATGCTTGCTTATGCAAGTGCAGGGGCCAGGGTTTGATCCCTGGCACTGCATGCTACACTGGCCCTGCTCCCCAGGCGTGCTGAGCTGGTGATGGAGTCTGGGCACAGTGGCATGTGCCTGCAATCCCAGCAGTAGGGAGGCTTAAAAAACAGGAGGATCCCTATGAGTCCAAGCTGTGTAGTGAGACCCTGCACACACACACACACACACACACACACACACACACACACACAAAATGTGGGAAAAGGCCAGGGAGATAACTCAGTCTAAGCACTTGCCTGGAAAATTCAAGCATCTGGGTTTGATCTCCAGTACTGCATTCAGTGCCATCCTGCTGGCCATCAAAACCAGGCGTGGTGGCACACATCTGTTATTCCAGCGCTGGGGAGGCTGTAGCAAGAGGATCACTATGAGTGTGAGCTGTGTAGTGAGACCCTGTACCAAAAAAATAAAGAAAAGATTTAAAAAATGTGGGAGGGCTGGGTTATAGCTCAGTGGTAGTGTTTGCTTAGTTACAAGACCCTGAGTTTACTCCCAGCATTACAGAAAGCAAGAGGTGGGAGTAATAGAATTTGTTTGGTGTTGGAAATCATAAAGTTAATTCAATGTAAAGTGCTTTCACGGGATAGTCTTTAGCATACAGGAAGGGTTCAATAAATAAGATTTGTTTTGGTACATATGTATGTCAAAGGAATTGTGGCTTGTAGATAGACCACAATGTGCACTGTGGATTGTAGTCAGAGGGAAAGTATGGGAGTGTCTTAGTAGTTATGTGGTTATTTATTTGTTTGTTTGTATTTTAGGGAAGGGTCTACAGGGTGTTCAGGGTCTCACTGCTAAGTCAGACTCATAGTGATGTGCCTGTTTACAGACTCCCAAGAATTGGGATTACAGGTGTGTGCCACTGCACCCAGTCTTGTCTCAGTTACTTTTATCCTTGTTGCCAGGAGAGAATACCTGACACCCAAAATTAAGGAAGGAAATGTTTACTTAACTAACAGTTTGTGGAGGTGTCAGTCCATACTCGGCTGGCTCCACGGAAGACTGTCACATGGCAGAGGGCAGCCATTCATGACAGTAGAAAACAAAAGAGCAAGAACAAAAGAGAGGAGTAGCAACAACAATGGCCACAAAGAGTGAGACTGTCTCTTTTGAGTTGCATTCAGGCTATCCACCCAAGGCTGAGTATAGCACTCACACCCATAATCCCACAAGTTAATCACAAACTTTAGAAATCTGTCTCACGACTTACATGAGGCTTTAGGAGGACAACTAGACACAAACCATAACAGGGAGTATGGTAGTAAATAAGAATACAAGCAAGCCAGGCCTGGTGGTATACACTTCTCATCTCAGCACTCTGGGATACTAAAGCAAGAGGATCACAAGTTCAAGCCCGGTCCAGACAATTTAGTGAGATCCTGTCTCAAAATGAAACATGAAAAAAGGGCTGGTGATGCTCAGTATGTAGGTGGTAGGTGATATTTCTAATACTTCAAGCAAAATGAAAAGTAAAATCAAAGCAAAACAAAACAAGCAAGGCAAATAGTTGAGAGGATACCTGGCATATCATGATAGATGATAGATAGATAGATAGATAGATAGATAGATAGATAGATAGATAGATAGATCTCATTCAGCTACAAATGACAAAAGCCAAAATAGCAGTGGCATTAAAATAATTATTATTTTTTTTACCTGCAACAATAGGCAGTTAAAATTTGGTGTAATTATAATCATTAATTAGCCATATTCCTTCCCAATTGATGCTCTACTGTTTCTTGAATGCTATTTCCATTCCATCATCTAAATGGCTGTTCTAGCACCAGCCAACATATCTGCATTCTCTCTAACAGGAGGGAAGAAAAGTAAATAGAAGGTCATAACTCCTCTCTCAAAGGACTCTTAAAGAAATTGTACAGAACACTGTTACTTCTATTCCCTTGGTAGGAAGGTGTATTGGTCAGGGTTTTACTTAGAGGAACAGAAAGATATAATGAATGGATATTAACACAAAATATACAATATATAAGGAGTTATAAGATTGGCTTATAATAGTCAGCCACAGAGTCAGATGAGGAAGCGTGCAGAGGGTGTCTGCATGCTCCGGACTGAAGAATTCAGTCCCGAGGTCTGAAACTCACTGCAGTGCTCCATGTAATTCTCGATCCATCAGCTGATGGGTCTGCGATGGATGGCGAAAGATCCAAGCTGGATGCTGAAGAGTCTGTGCTGCGAGCCAGACGATGAAATCCAGGCCAAATGCGAAGCCTGAAGCTTTTCAGAGGAAGTGACATCTTGACTCCTTCCTCAGCCCTTTAAAAAGTCTCTGTGCTCAGTCACTCTGACATGGGCCCATTGTGCCCTAGGGTGGAACCAATCTACCCCAGCATGGGCCCTTGATCCCACTGTAGGGAGGAGCCAATCATATTCTAGGCAGGCCCTGATCCTGCTCCAGGGAGGAACCAATTGTACCCCGGGGCGGGACTCCCACCGACAGGGAGCCAGGCAGCTGAGTCATCAGCCAAATTGACACAATGTATCAACCACTACAGAAGGTAATCCCACAGGCACAGGCAGCTAGAAACAGAAGCTGAGAAATAGGCTCTATTTTGAATAGGCAGGTTTTCAGCCTAAAAACAAGCAGATTATTAGTATCACCTGAGTTTTACAACTAAAGCACCATTGGTCTTTTGGGAAAGAGAAATTATTGAATGGGACCATCATGAATATTTTAAGAGGTTTATGCTTCAAGGTCCCAGATACGTATTACCTGAACCCCAATAGTACCCTAGTGGTTATTTTATCAACCCAAATGCTCCTACACATGATCATTATCACTGTAGAGGACATTGCCAGCCTTAAATTTTAGATTTCTGTGG
>PVKN010024962.1:0-14286 GCA_004027915.1 Capromys pilorides | reverse complement strand
TGAGTTAAATGAGCTTTCTGTATTTTCAAGCTTTAGTGCTTCAGTTTTATAAGTGAAGATTTTATTTTAAAAATCAATGGGAATGATCAGGGATTTTTGTATGTCTGAATTATTCAGACAGTATAACTGAGTTCAGCCGAATGTAGACAAAGAAAAAGTAAAGTGCGAAAAAAAATACCTGCTAGTCACTGAGCACTGCGCTCTGTTTATCCGCACTCTTTCAAACAACCCTGTAGGGCTGGTTGTCTCATCCTCATTTTGTTGAAGATGAAACTCATGCGCAGACAGATTTTTTTGAGGCACGGTCTCACTATGTAGCACAACCTGGCCTTGAAGTCCTTTATGGAGCCCAGGCTGGCTTCAAACTCACTGAGAGCCTCCTGCCTCAGCCTTACAAGAACTTGCATTGCAGGTGTGCGCCATTACTTCCAGAAGTCCCTCTGTTGTTTAGCAGTGGACACGAGATGTGTCTCAGGCAGCCTGCACCCTGCCTTAACTCTGGGTTCCTCCCCACGATTTCATACCATGGGTGAAGTTGTAGAGTGAAGTGGGGAAGATCCCTGAACATCCCTGTGTGCTGCGTGAGACAGCTTGTGGTTCTGCAGTGGAAGCTACTGCTTAAAATTGTTCAACGGAGGCAGCTGTTTCGTTTTTGTTTTTATTTCAAAGGCAGCAGAAGCATGAGTGTCCAGAATAACAGATGTATACTGCTGAAGCCTTACATTCATGGTTTTTCTTTTATAAAGGAGTAAGGGTGTACACATATTTTCATGCACCCACATGCACCTGAGCATAGGCATGTGTACAGTGCACTCACATGCGTGCATGCACATGTGTGCACGCACACACACACACACACACACACACCCTATTTCTGAACTTCCTCAAAGCCCCAAATAACTAAATGCTGTGAGTAGTCCAGGCGCTCAGAGGAGAAACACTTGCCTTGCTGGTATACTCTGCAGTAGACAATGCAGCCAGGACGCCGTCATGTGGCTCCCGCTATCTGCTGCCTTCTCTTCACCCAGCTCAGTCCTGGCCTTTGTAGTCTTCCCTGGTCCCATCTCAGGGAGCCTGCACAGATCTCTAGCTTTCCCCAAACTTGTAGCCTTTCTTTGCCAACCTCAAGCCCATTTCAATTGCAGTTACATTCCCATCCTAATTGGTAACTTAACAAGTGTCTCACAAACATTTAATTCACTTTAATTTCATTATGCATCTGAAGAGGACAATTTGTGGAGGGGAAGATGGTATTTCTGTAGCCAGCAGTTCGGTTAACTTAATGGTCTATGGTGAAGTCTTTGGCTTTGGACTTTTGCTACATAACTGTGAGCAAAGCCTGGCTAATAAACTGCTGGATTCTCAGAGGGGCTCAGCTGCCCCCAGAAAGCCCTTCCCAGTTATCTACTGTGGCAGTTCATGAAGTGGGCAAAATGTTTTCCACAGTTAACAGGTGGTTAATCTTGTCAGGACAGTTGCACGTGTGCAGAGAGCACTGTTTGCATAGGGCCTTTCAACACCACCAACGGATTGCAGGTTCTCTTCTGATGGCTTTTCTGAGTGTGAGGCAGGGACAATAGAAAGGCACAGATCAAATTATTTTCCTCTATTTTTCTACCTGTAGTCAGAGCACCTCTGAGGAGTCAGAGCACGTGACTCCTTTTTATATTTCTGCACCTTCTCCTGGGCAGCTCACCCAGAAATTGCTTTTATTCTCAGTCTTCCACCCTGGAAAGCACACAGAAAGGCCTGTTCTTCATTGGGCGAGAGATTGGTGTGTCTTGTGTTAGGGAAAGACAACTCCATGTGGCCACGTCAAGCTGGTACATTGGTCAATGACTTCAATTACAAAAACTGTTTTCGTCATTAAGCACGGGCCTGAGAATTAGTTACATCAGAATTCTGATCTTGGCTCTGCCCCTAATTCGCTGTGTCATTTTATGCAAGTTCCTAGACCCCTCTTGGCTTTTGTTTTGCATCAGTAAAATGAAATATTTGGGAGCAGAGTCCTGTCTGTATTCTGAGATGCTTTACCTTTTGACTTACTAGAAGGCAATGCATCCGAAGCAGCTTATGTAGTAAAAACTTCCCATATTGTCTGCAGTGTGGTGTGCTGTACAAAACCCAGCCCAGGCAGTGTAGATAGGTCATGCATGCTAATACTGAACATATAGTTCATGTATACTGCTAGGGCAGGGAGCCAGGGACTCCTGATTACAATCTCCAAGGCCAGTGCTGGAGAAGACCTGCATTCATGTTACTTAGAGGCAATGCGCAGGGGCTGTGTGTGGGGGGTCTCCAGTGCACTGGTGAGGCTGCCAGTGATGCCACTTGCCCTCCTTTTAGACCCCTGGCATGGTTTCTTTGCTCCAATACCTAACTCCCATCTGAAGACATTTTTACTAACTAGCCACCAACTCTCTGGAAGCTGGCATGAGATGAAGCTCCTCCTGCTACTGTAGTGGCTCTATCCCTCCATCCTGTCTTGTGGGTAATGCAGCCAATAAACATGACCACTGTAGCACTGGCTTAAACAAGCATGTTTAAAAATAAAAGTGTGTTATAAATACACAGCTTCTGTGGTGGGAAGGATTGTATAGAAACACTGCAACACCTGGCTGTAGCCTGTCACCAAAATGTCGTATGGAGGTGGCTGTGCTTTTCTTTTCATCCATCCACACACTTTGGACTGGCTCTGGTCATCTTCCCCTCACCCCCCCACAAATGTCTTTGATACAAGAGAAACTGGTGGAAATCTGTCATTGCCACTATAAAAAGAGCATCAAACCTCTGCCCCTGTCCCCATGGAGAGTCGGTAATGGTACACGAAAAACAACAACAAATTTTTCTTGGGAATAATTGTTTGTACTGCTGAGGTGCTCAGAATCAGTATTTTTGCTGCAGTCAGAACCATGCAAGGATTATTCAAAATATAAGCTAAGTTTTATCTTGGGGGAACCAGAGAACCTCCTCATTGATGTGATAATTCTGTGCATTTTTCTAGGAAAGAGTACACAGCTTTCTACCAACCAGGCTATGGCTAAAGAAATGTAAAATTCGCTGGTGGCATGTTTCTCTGTTCTTTGATCTTCTGAATCCAGGTGATGACTCTGATTTGCCTATCAATCTTTCTCCTTTGCTTTCTCTAGAAAAAGCAAGTGAGCCAGACCAAGATCCGGGTCATCTCCACCATCCTGTTCATCTTGGCCGGCTGCATTGTGTTTGTGACAATCCCTGCTGTCATTTTCAAATACATCGAGGGGTGGACAGCGTTGGAGTCCATTTATTTTGTGGTAGTCACTTTGACCACAGTCGGCTTTGGTGATTTCGTGGCAGGTGAGCACCTTGGGCACCCTTGTCACTAGGGCCCCAGTGGGGGAAGTGGTCTGTTAGCTGAGCCTTTCCAAATCATCATACTTCTGGAAGAAACATACGAAAGCGAGCACGTCCCAGCAGCAGCAACAAAAAGGAAAGGGCAAATCTAGCGCTATTCTTGCTCAATGGCTGGGGGCCCCAGATACATACACAACATTGAAGGAGTAATGCCATCTGTGTAATCCTTGGCCCCATATCCTTAGGTCTCCCAGGAGGAAGAGTTGACTTTCATATACACAAAGTTTGCATTTTTGGGATATTTAAATCCCAGTTGATCTGGGTATATAATTTTTTTTTTTATATCGCTGGATTTCATTTGCCCCTGTTCTGTGGTGTTTATATTTATAAAGAATATTAGTCTGTGAACAAAAAGGAAGTGAACATGTTGATCAAGCAGTTCTATGTTAAGCTTGAAATATTTGATTTGGAGGGGAGGGAGGAAGAGAGAGAGAGAGAGAGAGAGAGAGAGAGAGAGAGAGAGAGAGAGAGCGAGCGCCTTTGACCAGTTATTCCTGATTAAAGGAGCTTGAATGTCCGCAGGCTGAGCTTGCAGAAAAGCTGTTCTTTATTTCTTTAGTCAGCATGTGATCCTGTCAGGGCCTTGGTTTCTCTGTGGAGTGCAGCACACACAGAAAGGATGGGGTCCAGGTTCGTACCCTGGGAGGGAGGTTGGAGGCTCATTCACAGGACCACAGGACCATGGGTACCTCGTGTTAATTGTGTGACAGATGACTAGCAGGATGCCTTGGTCACTGTTCCAGCTGGGCAGTTGAAGTCTGAAGCCCACTATATAAAAATAGTAGTACTCTTTTCCCTTTCATTTTTATGGACTGTGGATGAAGAACTGTAAAGTCAAAGTAATTAAAAAGCTGTTTCTAGAAAACCTGGAAGTGGGACTTTACCCATCTTTCCTTGCTCACAGTTCTCAACTATTTCTGTCAGATTAGAAGTCTCAGCTGTGGAGAGAAATCACACAGGAAAACTGAGCAAAGTACGAGAAACAGTTGTAATTTTATCAGGTTAGTTCCTTAGTGTCATCTGTAGCTGGCCTATGGGAAAACTGAGTTTTGATTTCAATCTAAGGTCAATGCATGTAAGAGCAGATGTGAGCTTAGAACTTTTTACCAACGCTTCAAGCATCTCAAAGCATAATATGCAACAGAGTTGTGCTTCGGAGCTCTCTGTGCTAGCACCAGGCTGTCCTGAAGACTGTGTACTGGAGGACACTTAGGATGGAGCCGGTAGCATAGCCAGTAGCTTAGTTTCATCAGTCAGGTTAATCTGGGGGCACAAATTGCAGGCCCTTGACAATGTGAGATTTAAACACTGTGCCCTTCAGCTAATGCTGCTAGCACTATGGGCCGAACATGTGACACATGCAGGCGGCTCACCTTGTCTTTACTTGGGGAAAATATAAGCTACACAATTCCTGGCGCCCACACTTCTTCAATTCCCTCAGTTACCAGTGGGTACAGAGCCACATTTCCTTTGTTTCTCAAGTCCAGAGCCTCTTATTACTCTCAGAACTGATTACAATTAGCCTAGAACCTTCTAAGTTTCAGTTTCCAGAGCTTACATTGACTAATACAGAGAATGTGCTCTTTGAAAGAACAGAAGTTTGTCACTACCTTTTAAAAAATGCAGCCATATCTCAATATCCAGAGTAGTGGCTGCATGAGTCTTGCAAATACTAAAATTGGCACATGCTCAAGCGTTTTATATAAAATGGCATAGTATTTCCATATAATCTATGCATACCTTCTCATATACTTAAATCGTCTTTGGGTTACTGGTAAGTGTAAATGCTACGAAATGTTAATAGCTGGATTATGTTATGCTGGATTATTTAGGGAATAATGACAAGAGAAAGACTGAATGTCAGATGCCATTTTCTTGAGATTATGTTTTAAGGGCTGGTGAGATAGTTTAGCAGACTAAGTGCCTGCTTTCGCAAGCACAGGAACTAGGGTTCAATCCCTGAACCCGCATGCTGCATCAGCCCTGCCTCAGGGGTGTGTGGGGCTGGTGAACGAGCCCAGGCATGGTGGTGCGCACCTGTAATCCCAGTGCTGGGGAGACTGAAAACAGGAGGATCACTACGGGTCTGAGCTGCATAGTAAGACCATGTACTAAATACACAAAAATGAAAAAAAAAAAAATTAAATTACCTTTTGACATGATTTTGGTGTGAGTCAGCGGATGCAGAACCCATGGATACACGTGATGGCCTACTCCTTAAGGGTGATAGGGCAGGTCACCCAATCATCACAAGGAAATGCACATCTCAGAGTTGGCGGTTGGTTGCTGTGCTCTGACGTGGTATCAGCTCTACTAGAAATGCAATTGTAGCACTGACCACACAGGATTGATTGCTGTTTATTTTATAGCTGACCCACTTTGGGATAGCCTAATCTCAGTGCTCTGTCTCTCTGCTCTTTTGACTGGGAGCACGCACAGAGCTTCTTCCTGCCCCAGACTGGCTGCAGATGAAAAGATGCCCAGAGGAAGGTTCACTAGCGCCCCCTAGTGACAGTCTTGGTTAAGTGATTGTGTTTGGAAAGAGTCTACTCTTGACAGCCCAGGGGAGAAAACTAGAATTTTCTGGCCCTGCTCAGAACATGAACCTCAAAAAACATGATGTAATGCTGTAAGAGTTCAACTTATACCCTAGAGAAAGTTGCAAGAATTAGCTCGCTGCCTACAGGGAAAAAATGAAGGCAGTTAAACCAAAGGGGGCTTGTCCCAGAGTCTTACAGCAGTGTTTGAAATACTAACTTTAGGGAGCAGAGTAACTGTCAAGGCCTCATGGGCCCATTTCACAGAGGGTGTAGGCATGTTGAGGGGAGGTACAGGTCCTAGAGTCTGTTGAGTTGGCTTCTTCAGGTACTTTGAATGCTAGATCATCATATGGCTTCAATTAGGCTAGATGTAGCTCCAACGTTACATGCTTGGAAAGGGCGGCCACTTCTCATCACCTCAGACTTTATTTGCAACACATGGCTGGTGTCAGTCATCTTGGAGTGGTCCTGCCTCCCCTCACTGGGCTGCAATGTCTCCCATAGTGAGAACCAGGCTGATACCTACTTTGTTGCTATGCTTCTTGACCTTTTCAGAAGAACGTGATAGGCTTGGAGGCTGTGTATCAGAACCGCTCTTGTGAGAAGGCTAGAATAAATAGGCTAATTATTTGGAATAAATGACCAGTCCTTTCAACAGAACAGCCAGTCAATACCTTCAGGCAATTGACCAATTTGGTCTGATGGATTTTTACTGTAATCCTTATTTATAAAATAAAGGAATTGGACTAGTTGGCCTCAAAGGTCCCCTTTAGTTCTAGCTTACACCAGTTCTAATCACTCAGTCTGATTGACCTTTCAGATTAGCATCATGTGTACACCACTCCTCAGCTAGCATTAATTAACGAGCTTGTGGATCAAAGGCTCAGTGATGCCATTGTGTGTAAGTTTATTTCCATTTATTCGTTCACCTCTCGGTGAATATATGTGAACTTCAGATGGAAATGGTTCCAGGAGCTCTAGTCTATTAGAGATGTTGCAATGTTTGATTTCTAAACATTGAAATAAATAAATAATTTATTTAGTTAAAATAAATTTAGAGAAATGAAGAGGAAAAAGACAGCTCCGATCTGTGGCACACCAACATAATGTCACTCATTTGTTATTGATGCTCAGGTGAGAATGGGTGGGTCAGGCTGACCACTGCATTTTCCTATTGAAGGCATCAAGGCTAGCGGTCAAGAGTCAGAGAAACTGAGGCTCAAGGCAGGGTCCTGTGGCGGAGGACCCATCCTTTCCTTGCCTTCCAGTTTTGTCTTGTGTCCACCAGGCCAACACCTGAGGGTTGGGTGACGGTGGAATGATGTCTCTGGGAAACACTGGCTCTTCAGGGAGCATACAGTGGGCCATGTTTGAAACAATATTGGTATTTTGCAGGGGGAAATGCCGGCATTAATTACCGGGAGTGGTACAAGCCCCTGGTGTGGTTTTGGATCCTTGTTGGCCTTGCCTACTTTGCAGCTGTCCTCAGTATGATTGGAGATTGGCTGCGAGTCCTATCCAAAAAGACAAAAGAGGAGGTAAGAGCCATTCCAGACTGCATAGTTAATTTTGATCTCAGGTTAGCCTGTGTTCTGTGGGCTGGAGACTTTCTGACTCACGCAGGGCTTGTGTGGCTTCTTCATTTGCGTCTCTGCCTCACAGCCAAGTTGAATGGAATAGGAATTCTTTCTAGAACCCTTTGGGCAGGTGGAGAAATGTGATGACTCATTTACCAGCCCACAATCTAGGAGAGACTAGTAAACAACAATTGATTTTTAAAAAAGTATAAATGAAAAGGAAAAGCATAGACATAGGAAGCCAGCACCCATGACTGCAGATTATGTAAGGCAACTGGTGGTTCCACTTTGCCTAGGAGCTGTGCATTGGCTCTTTAGCAGCAAATATGTGGGGAGGCTTAGAAGTCTCAGAAGAATCCTAGAAGGCTGGCCTGTCCCCAAGTCTTGGAGTCTGTAGGGAGACAAATGGAACACCACGCATCTTTCTCTATTCAGTGTGAGACCAAGGCTGTCAAACAGTGGCCAGCCACGGAGAAGTGGACTCAAGGGATCTCTTTCATCTGTATCCTCTTTCTCTCCATCTGCCATCAGATCCACACAGACAGATTCATGTCTGTGGCCAAGGGCACGCAATCTGTACTCGACGTAAATTTGTGTGAGAATCTACACAAAGATGACAGATGGGAAATCTAAGAAAGGAAGATAGTCTCTGCAATTAAAAAAAAAATCACGTTCTTTTAGGAAGATAAGAAATAAGAAAGTAGGAGGGCCAAGGAAGGGGATAGAAAGCTAAAGAAAGAAACAGAGAGAAGAAAACCCAAAGAGAACAGGGGAGGGATAGGCAGCTGCTCTCTCTGTATAAAGGGTCCTGGGACAAATTCAGAGGGGGTAATTGCCCTGATGATTCCTGGGCCTAGGTTTATTTTCTTGGATTGTATAAACACTGTCAATGCAGTTTCCAGTCTGATTCACTAGAGCAGCAATAATAGAAGAGGGGAAGCACACACACACACACACACACACACACACACACACACACATACACACACACACACTGATTTCCCTAAATGCAAAAATTTGAGGCAGTCATCTCTGTAGGGAAGCATCACACTTGCATTATCTACTGTTTTGATTAAAAGCCAAGAAGAAATTTGGTGCTGATCTTGAGGCTAGACTTCACTATCTAAGAATGTATGTTCTGTGGTCTTTGGCAGACTCTGCCTTGTCCCCAAACTTTATAGGGAAGTATGATCACCAGGTGCCCTGGAACATCTTCATCAGTCATGGCAAGCCCCATCACACAAGGCCATGACATAGCCCAGGCATTGGGTAACCAGTGGTTCCAGTTTCCCCAGGACTTGCAGAAGTTCCTAGGCCATAGGGCATTCTATTTTTAAACCAGGAAAGTCCCAGCCAAACTGGGTGAGGTTGATCACCCTACCTAGATGGAGAGATTAGAAGGACAGGGAAGGGCAAAAGGCTTGCAGATGACGTGCTTTGTGCCTAGGGTGGAGCTAGGTGCATTTCCTCACGCAGTGAGAAAGATCCTCTTGTGAGCTAGGTATGTGGGAGGAGGTAGCCTGTACTTTTTGCAGGAGTGGAACCCCAAATATCAGTCTCTCCTCTAGCATTCTGGCCATCTGTCTTTTAGCCACCACCTCCTAATCTCAAGTGTCCTCTGGGTCTCCCACATCAGCCACTGGCTAGCCTAAGGTAGGTGTCTGAGTGGACAGAGGTAGCATTTTGCCCCTTTTCCTGGACACACGTTCCTCATCCCCAGCCTCCCGAGAGACAGCTTCTCCATCCGGGCTACCAAGCATTGTGGGTGCTGGGAAGTCACAGGCAAAGAAGAGGTTTTCAGTGTGTTCTTGCTGTTTTGCTCCTGGCCAGGTTGGTGAGATCAAGGCCCATGCAGCAGAGTGGAAGGCCAACGTGACAGCTGAGTTCCGGGAGACAAGGCGGCGGCTAAGTGTCGAGATCCATGACAAGCTGCAGCGGGCGGCCACAATCCGCAGCATGGAGCGCCGGCGACTGGGCCTGGACCAGAGAGCGCACTCACTGGACATGCTGTCCCCAGAGAAGCGTTCTGTCTTTGCTGCCCTGGACACAGGCCGCTTCAAAGCCTCATCACAGGAGAGCATCAATAACCGACCCAACAACCTGCGCCTTAAGGGGTCGGAGCAGCTCAACAAACATGGGCAGGGTGCCTCTGAGGACAACATCATCAACAAGTTTGGGTCCACCTCCAGACTCACCAAGAGGAAAAACAAAGACCTCAAAAAGACCCTGCCCGAGGACGTGCAGAAAATCTACAAGACCTTCCGGAATTACTCCCTGGATGAGGAGAAGAAAGAGGAGGAGACTGAGAAGATGTGTAACTCAGACAACTCCAGCACAGCCATGCTTACCGAGTGCATCCAGCAGCATGCAGAGATGGAGAATGGCATGGTACCCACGGACACCAAAGACAGGGAGCTAGAGAACAACTCTTTACTTGAAGACAGAAACTAAATGTTAAGGACACTGAACCGGGACTAAGTGTTTTGTGGTCTTTTATTTTATTTTTTAAATATTCACACTGAGACATGTGCCTTAAACAGACTTCTTGTTAGTCCAAAATTACATAACATTGAAGAATATATTTCACTGTGCCATAAATGACTGACAGCTTGCTCTGCCAAAATGAATCAAAGAACAAGAGCTTCATTTGAGACAGCAGCTGCAGGACACACAGGGAACATCCACACACATAGCAGGTCGGGGCTGCACATGTGAAGGGGTTCCCACAGCGACGCTATGCCGCTGAGCGGTGTCACCTGGGCTTGGCATGCAGGCAAGGGCAGCTTTCCTTAGACTAGCCTCTGAAAGGGACAGGTGTGCCTGGAGTTTCTTTTCTAGAAGCTACCATCACACACCAAAGGGGGCCTGTTTGCAGGTGAACTGGTAGCTGTCACTAGGTTCAGAGCATACATTTTGACCTGCACTCTGAACTTGAATGTTGACGCACACCATTCAGTGCTGGACGTGCTTTCTGAGCGCCAAGCGCAGGTGTGTGGTACTTGAATGCACCTGGAATTTTTGTTGGAAGCAGATCAGAGCACATATATTAAAAGGTGCAATTGCTTTTCTCATTACACAAGAAAAAATGATCACAAACACATCACACTGTGGATATCACCTTAACCAATGACAGAAGCCCACTGAGTTGTGTCTTTCTCATAGGGCCAGGTATTCCAAGTGAATGTGTAAGGGTTGATGAAAAGTCAACCTCAGTTACTGCATGGTTAAAGACCAATCATGCACTTTCACCAGTGGGTGTGATGGTGAAAATAAACTGATTTTGAAATGTTCACGTTCACTTTTCTACTGAAACTTAAGTTATAACTCATTTTGATAAGAGAGGAAAAAACTACCAAAACTATTGCCTTGCATGATGCCAGTGACTTGCTTTTCTGTCTAGCTGATTCTAAATTTTTATACAAATAGACATCCTGCATTTCTGAGACATACCAAGAAGGATCATGGCATCTTTCCATCTCAGGGCTTTCTGTCCCTTTGGGTGTCTTGGGTAGACCTAGTCATGAAACCTAAACTTGCTGTTTGCAAACAAAAGCAAAATTAATCCTTGAGTCAACTCTTGTAAAATTGAAATGTTTTGCTTGTAGCTTAAGTGCCATTAATGCCATCTTAAACATCAAAACAATACTTAAAAAAGTATTTCCGATATTTCATTTTGCTTTGATGTTTGATTGTTCCTTTCTTTGGGAAGCATTACTTCTTTTCCTTGCTGGATTATCTTACACCTGCTATTCTCTAAAGCTGGAAAACTGTGACTGATTGTTTCAAGACAGTACACAACAGGTGATAATTATGATGTGACGTAAGAACCTTTGGTGAAAGAAGATGGGGGAGTGGCTAGTCATAGGTTTTGAGAGGATGATTTTGAATGGATTTTTATCAGAAAGGGAAAAAAGAATAGGAGGCCATTATTCATGTGTGTTCCTGCTTTTAACAAAATCAGCTGGCTGTTCCGTCGGTTCAGAGTTGGCTATTTGGGTCACATACTCAAAACGTCTGCTCCTGGCCACACCAGAAAGTTGCTGGTTATGGGCCTCCCACTTTTTGGGGATTTCATAGGAGGTTTTATATAACTCATCCACACAGTGGGTTTACCAAAAGATCCCAATACAAGCAGAGACTTCCAGAAACCAGCCAGGGCTTTCTGAGTTTCAGGGCAAAATTACACCCACCACAAAGACCCTTCTCTTATTATTTCCCCCAGAGGGACAACTGTCTGTTGCTTGCCTGGCCCCAAACCTGTAGTCTCAAGTGAAAGTTGTGGCATTGCTTTTGAGAAAGATCCAGAAGAGATTCACTCTGGTGAGGCCTTTCTTGTGCAGGGCAGGTTTGGGTTTCCTCCTTCACTTGGCTTGAGCTATGGCTCACTGGTGACACCCAGTGTTCACATGATAGACATCTCGGACATGAGGTGTATGCAGGTGTGGATGGTGGTTTTTGCTAAGGGTATCATTCCAGCTTGACCCAACAGTTTTAAGACATTGGTAGGTAACTGAGAGTTTCCTGATCAACTTTGGGATTGCACTCATTTGAGTTTCCACCTGATAGAACATGGGTACTTCTTTATAGTAATGTGTTAAAATTGCAGGCCCCACAGCCAGATCTGGCAAAGAGGCTTCCCTACCATTTATCCAGTGCCGTCTGTGGACCAGGCATTGGATTAGGCACTTTATAGCTGTCTGCCCACTGAATGCTCACAACACCACGGGGGAAATATTTGCAAACCCGTTATATAGATTAGGGTGTGGAGGCTCAGGGAAGCTGAGTAACTTACGGAATGGCACACAGCAAGAAGGCGGTAGAACTGGTATTATTTAAAGTATGACCAAAGTCTCTTTCAACTTTGCTCTCATGTCTGTGTCATGCACCTCTGTGTGTGTGTGTGTGTGTGTGTGTGTGTGTGTATGTGTGTGTGTTGTGCACATGTGTCTTTCAAGCTTCCTGGACAGAGTTTACAGTGGGCTGGGGAACATACAGAGGAATCTTTACTTTGCAGAGGGTGGGAGATCTTTGTTTCAAGGTTGCCCTACTGTGCGTGATCTTAGTTTTATTTGAGGGAATGCTGCATACGACACTTTGCAGGATAGTTGAGAAAATGCCCTGTGAGAGCACTCTTTCGCACTTTACTCGCTTACCTTGCGGGAATTTCACCTTCAGCAAGACTGAACCCGTTCAGAGAGCACCGCGGTGGATTCGCCACTAAGTGGAACAGGTGCATGTGTTGGTGTGTGCATAGCTGCTTCCTTCCCCAAAGAGTCAAATTACAGCAATCCAGAGCCAAAAATAGCCTGGGGTTGGGAGTGCAGAAATCTCTGATGCATCCTGCTCCCTGAGCACACTGGGAACATCGCCCTGCTGAATAATGTCAAAGATGACCTCTGTGCAGATTGATCCATGAAGTGTTTGGGACAAGTGTTTTGAAAACTGTGAAGTCCTCTCCATGGGCAAGAAAACGGAGAGGGAAAAAAAACTTGGATTTCTCTTTGTGGGTATACATTAAGATTTGAGGATTTAGCTGTTTTGGTTTCTTGAATGTTATCTTTTTAAAGGTGGGGCAAAGAGCATGCAGGACTCACAAGGCAAAGGTGCTACAGATTCTCCATGCAGTGCACAGCCAGCCCCTTTGGTCTGTGTTTCCACCCTAGAAGAACCTGGCATGACTATTGTGGTGTTGCACACAGAAAGTGCACCTGTTCAGTACCTTCCGTGGGTGCTGTCATCTGCTTCATCTTGTAGTTGGGTACTGAGTTTTATTCTCAAAATACATCTGGAGGCTTACAGGTGAGAGCCAAAGGACAGCTTGGAGAGACTAAGATAGAGCATTGCCTAGGCTTAACCCAATATCCAATAGTGATTCCAGCAATCTTTCATATTTTGGGTAGAGCTGTGTGTGTGTGTGTGTGTGTGTGTGTGTGTGTGTGTGTGAGTGTGTGTCCCTAGCCTACCATTGAGGTGACTGGGGCTACTGTCTGCTCCACCAGTCACAACCTGTGACTGGGGACACCTCAGTTCTTTGTACCTCATGTGCGTATCAAGGGAGTTGAGCACAGATAGTTGTAGGGGGCCCTTTTCGTTTTGCAGTTCTCCGGCGACACATTTCCCAGTTCATGAGCTCCTTAAATTTATTAAGAAGGTCATAAGTTGGATTTGTGGATACTGATTAATGATCCTACCCATTTTGGGGGTGAGAGCTTAGTTTTCTGGGTGACTGACAGAGACAAGATGTACTTGGGAGACTAGTTTCCAACTTAGGATCCCGCCTAGTAGAGGCTCTCTCTACTCTCCCTTATAACTCCTGGCACTGTGTCACCCGGAGGCTCATGTCCTGTGGGCATTTGCATTTTTTGCATGGTGTTAGAGCTAGTTAAAGAATTTTAAGCTATTGCTATTTACAGTCAGTTGTAGTCCCTTTGATTGCTTCATGGATTCATATCCTCCCCCTTTACACACACACACACACACACACACACACACACACACACACACAAAGTGCTCTGTGTTCTGTGGGGACCACTTCTTGTTGGAAGCCCTGGTTGTGCTAATCTTTGCCACCTGCCCCCTTGCCTCCCTCTTGGATGATATCACTTCCTAGTTAAGTCAGGGCTGCATATTTATTTGTATGCTTGGCTTGGGGGATTAGTAAGAATGTGACTACCTAGACCACATAAGAATGTGAGCCATCCACTGTGTACCATGGTTTCTGAGCCACAGGGAAACAAACAAGCAGTCAGAGTCTCTCTAAAGGAACAACAAAAGAA
>PVKN010024961.1:0-14277 GCA_004027915.1 Capromys pilorides | reverse complement strand
AACCTTTTGAAGGTTCCTAGGACCAATATCAAATTCATCCAGTGTACATAAATGTATGGTTTTGCTCCTGCTATGTTTCCTCTCTTTTCTGCTTCCAGTCACTTTGTTGTTTAATCCATAAGTCTTTGATTTCCATTCAGCTGTGTTATGCCTTTCCATTTTTATTTCTTCTTTAGATTTATTACACTAGGGAGACTATACGATATTTACACATGTAGGTCTGGTTTATTTCACTTATGAGTATATGCTCAATATACATCCATTTATACATGAAGTCTTTCAGTTTATCATTCTTTATAGCTGAGTAATATTCCATTGTATAAAAATACCACATCTTTTTTAACCATTTTTCAAGTGATGGGCATTTTGGTTGTTTCCAAGATTTGGCTATTACAAACTGGGCTGCTATAAACATAGGTGCACAGATATCACTATGGTATGATGTTTTCAGTTCTTCTGGGAAAATTCCCAGTAGGGGGATAGCTGGATTGAATGGGATTTCCAGTTCTAGTTTTTAAGGAGCCTCCACACCACTTTCCATAATGGTTGCACCAACCTGCATTCCCACCAGCAGTGCAGAAGGGTTCCCTTTTTCCCACAGCCTCTCCAACATTTGTTGTTGGATGACTTTTTTATAATAGCCATTCTTTCTGGGGTGAGATGGTATCTAAGTGTTGTTTTAATTTGCATTTCACGAATGGCTAGTGATGTGGAGCATTTCTTCATGTACTTATAGGCTTGCTGAATTTCCTTGTCTGAGAAGTTTGTGCTCATCTCGGATGCCCATTTCTAGATTGGGTCTTTGAATTTTGGGACCCTAAAGGTTTTTAATTCTTTATAAATTCTAGATAGAAGCCCTTTGTCTGCATACTTATTAGTTAAAATCTTTTCAAAATTTTTGGGTTGTCTTTTCACTTTGTTGGTAATTTCTTTTGATGTGCAAAAACTTTTTAGCCAAAGGAGGTCCCATTTATTGATGCTTTCAAGGGTTAAATGTGCATTTTGATTTTTGTCCATGAACTTTCTGCCTACCCTGATGTCTTCAAGGTTTTCTCCCACTTTCTCTTCCAGGAGAGATTCTAATTCTTTAAGAATTTCTTTCATCTTAACCAGCCATCAGAAAAGTCTAACCATGAGGTATAAAAAGGAAAGCCATATTAATATGCTGAGCTATAAAAGGCTCAAGTCAACAGCCTCCGTTATTGCCAGTTGTACTGATAACCCACTACTATTATGAACTCCTGGACTATATGTACAGCTGCTTTCTCTTTGTTCAATGAGAAGAAAGATTTGTATAGTGTTTAGATATCATGTCTGCATCTTATACTCTGAAGACAACAATATGCAATGTATTAGTTTCTTATTTGTCCTCGTAACCCATTGTGAAACTGTCTCATTGCTATTTTTCTCATTAATATTAATAATTAAGAAGAGCCTTTGCTATCAGAGCCTTTTCAGACACCCATGCAATAAAATCAGCAACTTATGTAAAAATTGCAAAGTAAGTTATGTTTTTGCCAAATGAATATGTATATCTATAAAAAAAAATAAGAATATCTTTGAGAGGCTGATTGGGTGACTCCAAGGAGGAATCTGTGTAGTGTAGCCTTCCCTTTACTTCACAGGTCTGCTGTGGACTATAGTGTCTTCGTCTTTTGAGGCATTGTGGTCTTTCTTCTCCTACCAGGGTTCTGTGCTCTCTTAAGATAGCTTTGGCATATTTATGCACAATCTCTAGTCTTTTCTCTTTTTAAATAATGAATAAGATTTACTGAATCCTTAAGGTCGGGTCTTGTGTGGCATGTGGTGCTGGGGATCCAACCGCAGTCTCCTTTGCCTGAGTTTGTCCAAGCAGATGCTTTAGATAACTGAGCTATCCTACCAACTCCCCTAAGATTTACTGAATCCTGATCTTTTAAATTTGTTTTTATCTTTTTAAAATAGCCACTGTCTCCTACACCATCTTCTCTTTCTTTTCTGTTTTTGAGACAGAATCTTGTATTGTAGTTCAAGCTGGCCCTGAACTCTCTATGTAGGTGGGGCTTGCTTGAAACTCACAGTGATCCTCTTGCCTTAGTCTCCTGAGTGCTTACAGACATGTGCCATTGTGTCTGGCCTTTTCCTATGCCATCGTGTGCCTGTATGTAACTTGTCGCTTTTCATAGTGGAGCGAGCAGAATGAAATAATAGGATTTAGAAATTGGTAAAAAGAGACACGGGTATTTCCATTTTCTTGCCTCTTCTTTTTCCATAAATGGACCCTGTCAATTATTCTTTCTTTCCAGTTCTATAACCTTAATATATCTTCAGTTGGAACATTCTTCTTTTCAAATTTTCCCTCAACTTAAAACCATTTGGTAGAATTCAATAAAAAATAAAAAAAATTTGAGTTCTTTTAGAACTCAAGAGGAAAATAGTTAAATTTTAATATGGATAACATTATAAACTAGCCAAGTTAGCATTTTTTTTAAGTTTATTGAATGGGTAGCCATTGGCTAGCTACCAGGGATTCCTTCTGCATCATTTGTGCCTAATGCATACTAATTGAATAAAGTGGACTTAAGAGTAGATGAAGGCCAGATCCCTTTCCAATTCTAATGTCCTATGAAAAGAATAATAAAATCATTTTTGTAAGTTAGGTTAGAGATTTTTTTTGAGTTTATCACATTATTGTGTGACACATAGTAAAACAAATGTGTAATGGTGTAGTGGTTTATTTCATAAACCATATTTGATTTAAAAATGTTTTTTGTGTATATCAGGTGTGAGGATTGAGCCCCATCCATCCTTGTAAAAAGAAAAGTTAAAAATTTTTCTGTTCTTCTGAAGAACCATGTAGTAGATGTATGAGTGGAATTCATATATGCTTGTGCAGGCCTCCATTTTATATTAGCCTCTTGAACTCTAGCTATAGGTAGCAGAAAAGTGTGATAAAAGGCTGAAGAATTCTCATGTCCAACGAGTGTAGGAATGTGGGTCCATGTGTGACTTCAGTGTAGACGTGTGTGCCCATGCAGCAGGGACATGGGCTGTATGTGCAAGACTCTTAAGTGGTATGGGCCTTTGAGCTTTGAAAAGTCAAGCTGTTGTTCTGAACAAAACTATGGAGCAAAGGTTCTAAAGTTAAGAATGCCATTTTTAGTTGGCTGTGTTAACCAGCACATTAAGACTATAAATCTGTTTAGTTTATCTTGGTCATGTATGTTTGCATATTTAACCAGGTACCTACATTATGGTGCTTGCATCCTGCCATGATGATTATAGGACTAATAGTTACAGCTTCTTCTTCTTTTTTTTTTTTTTTTGTCTTTTTGAGACAGGGTCTTGCTATGCAGTTCAAGCTGGCCTTGAGCTCACTTTTGTAGCCCAGGCTGGTCTCGAACTTGCACTGATCCTCCTACCTCAGCCTCCTAAGTGCTGGGATTATAGGCATGTGTTACCATGCCTGGCCCTTGCCACAGCTTCTTTTTGGCACTTGTGAGAAATGCAAACCGTCTCTCCCTGCCAGAAATGCAGAGGTAGAAGTTCTTGGAGAGAGACGCATTCAGCACTCCCCTCAATGTCCCCTTCAGATGATTCTGATAATGCTCCTGGTTTAGAACTACTGACTTGCTGGCACACCATTAACCATGCATGGTGCATTTCTGACAAGTGGAGCCAAGTTCTAAAATAGCAAGTTGATAATATCATGCAGCAGAAAAAGAGCTGTTTCCTTAAAATGGTCATGGCAAGAAGAAAAGTTTCCTTCATGATGTTTAGAAGAGGTTTCATACTGGTAGGCATTACTTAAAATTGTTTGCACACTCTTAAATTTCTTGTCTTTCCCTTTTGTAGCAGTGTTGTAAAATTATTAGTCTCAATTTAAATACATGCTGCTGCTTGTCAGTCTTAAAAGTAGTATACTCTGGTGATATTGACTAGCAATAGTTATGACTGACTAGTAGAAAATAAAGTTAGAGGCTGGCCCTTAGCTCAGCAGACTACAGTGCCTGCTTAGGCAGGTGCAGCAACCAGGGTTCAATTCCTGGTGTGCTGTGCTGGCCCTGGCCCTGGGGTGCACTGAGAGAGAGAATGAGACTGGTCGTGGTGGCACATGCCTGTAATCCCAGGTCTCGGGAGGCTGAAAGCAGGATCACTACGAGTCCAATCTGTAGTGACACCCTATAGCCCCTGTACTAAAATACATTAAAAAAAATTAGAAAATCAAGTTGAAAGTTGGATTTGTCTTTCCTTGAGTACAATACTACCCAAGTGGAATGCTATCAGTGGGTCAGCAGCAGCCAGTGTGTGTGTGTGTTGGGTGTCAGTTACTTTACCTTGCTGACATGAAGGGATTAGAGGGGTATCATCTCTAAGGGAACCAGCATGCAAATTAGCAACAACTGCTCAGAAGCACAGTGAAAATATTGAGTGCATCCAGATTTATAGGCAATGCAGAATGTGTTTAATCATCAAGCCTTTGCAGTTAGAATTCTGTGTGGTTTATCATAGTCTTTGTTGGCTTTATTACTCTACCTGATGTCTGGATGTAGGAAAAGGTTAATGGTTTTGCTAAGTTACAGAGCAGACCTGACAAGACCTGTAATACATAAGTTACCGTGTAATACATGACTTACCCTGTCAAGTCTCCCTAAAAGATACTCCTTTGAAGTCATACAGAACCAATAAACAGAGGGCTGTGCAGTTTCATCTTAGTTGTAACCTAGAAGACTGGATGTGGTGGCATGTGCCTGTAATCCCAGCTCTTGGGAGGCTATAAACAGGCGGATCTCTATGAGTCCGATCTAGTAGTGAGACCCTGAACACCCTGTAAACCCTTCCCTAAAATGAAAAAAAAAAAAAAAGAGTTTAACTGTTGACAATAATTTATTGTGAATGATCTTGACTCATCCTCCCACCTTTTTTGGATGGAAGAGTAGAAGGAAACCATATCTTTAGCAAGTTTCAATATGCTACATGGGATGTAATAAATGAAGTTATAGAAGAGAAACAGTAGTCATTGCTATGTAGGTTCCTGTATCAGTTGGAACTTAGACATTCACACATGTGTATCTATGTCCGTGTGCATGTGCTTAGCTCAGTTAGCATGTTGAGCCTGAGGTCACTGCAAGTTACATGGCTTATTCAGAGCTGGACTGTCTCTGGGACACACTGCACAGGGACTGCCTTTACAGTCATCCTGATAATGATCAGAATGTTCTTCTTGCTTTCCTTGGGTCAGTTTGGAATCGTGTGTGTTGCCACTCCTAGTTGCCTTGAGCTGTGAACTTAGCTGTTTGAGGTGTGGTGAGACTAACAGGAGGATTGGTTTCAGAGGTTTTCAGGACAGAATTATGCTTTTGAGTGTTTTCTTGTAATACTAGTGGAACATGTGTTTGCAAGGACTGTTTCTGGTATTTTGGTGTAGCTCCTCTAAAGATCAGCAGTGGTAGTTTTGCTGAGCTTTAATTTCCTAGTATCTGGCCATTTGCTTTGTTACTCCTGTATGGATATACTTCTCATTGAAAAGCACTCTAGGGACAAAGTAATGCATCTGACAGGCAGGGCCGAAAGCCTCAGTGTGTGTCTTTGTGACTCATTAGCCCCTCATTATTTGTGCCTGCTGAGAACCTTGTAGGCTGTGGGATGGTTCAGGTGCCTGTTAAACCTCTGAGGAGATGAGCAGGAGGTAAGCACCCTGCTGGTGGTCAGGGGCCTCATGAGATGTGTTCGCACTCAGTAAACGTGGGGGGCGGTGTGGCAGAAAGCCGCAGAGAGCCTGGGAATGCCAGCTGGTTAGTAAAAGTGTCAAACCAAGCAGGGCAGAGGAAGTGTTTTCTAGACACATTTGATAGTAGACTTAAGCAACGTTAGTGGATAATGTTGCTAGTTATCTTCCTCCCTGATGTCCAAAACAATCTACTGATGCCTCTTATTTGTGTGTGACCTTAGACAAGGGTCTAAATTTACCAACCTTGATTGAATTCATGATATAGGCACAATCTGTCTATTTCAGAAGCAGCAGAGCATAAAGCATGGTGTCAACTATTAAGTGCAATGAAAATGTTTGTCATTAACAAAATCAAATGCTCCTAAAGTGGGCTTGACATGTATTTAATGGCTTTGGACAGGAGCTTTATAAACCTGCCAGGTGGTGTCCCCCAGTGGCTTTATGGGCTGATTTCTGTGGAAGGCCTTCATGTGCTGCTAATACAGAGAGTAGGGACAACATCTCTACAGTATCGTTGAATCCATCCTTTTGATAGTGTGTTTGGGACATGGTGGACTTTCAGTGTACATGTAATCATTACTGTTACTTTAAAATCAGTAATAGGTTAGGCTAGTTATTTGTTATTTTAATGAAAGCATAGAAATCACTTGATTACCTGTGGCATCTTTCTTCATTTTAATTATTTTGTACATTTTTATATATTTGTGAGTTTTCTAACATAGATTCAACAGAGGAAAGGGAAGACTGAGGAATGAGTATTTCTAAATTGGAAGGAAATATTTTAGACTCCTCCATAATTTTGGCCACATTAGAGGAATTATTTTTACAAGTGAGTTAGGTGAGTGTATTTTTAGGAACATGAGACCCTTGTCACTGAAGCAGATGGTGGCCTGGGCCTATGTTAAACTGAGCTCCAGGTGGAGAGTTCAGAATGAGACACATGAGCTTCATATTTTATGCTTTGTAGGCATTCTACAAGGCCTGAAGGGAACTGCTTGTTTATGGCCTCTATTTGTTTATTTCTGGTGACTATGGGTGCATGTTGTGGTCTTTATGTAAAAGCCTAGGAATGGAATCAGAGGTAAATGCTGTGTTGGCTTGCACTGCTTTTTGCTAGGCAGATGTAGCTGTGATGTTAAGAGGTACATATCTTGGAGCTTTCTGATGTGCTGCATGAGTAGAATAAATGGTAGCTATGTCCAGATACCTGTAAACCTAAACAGGAATTTTACTGTGCACATTATATTACCACAGCGGGATGTAAGGACAGAGCAGAAGGAATCTTTTGATGTGTATGTAGCAGCAACTCACGTTTTGTAGCTCACAGTTCAACTTTATCAAGTTGTAGGTGATATTGTCCAAGCTGATGTATTAAGTTAATGTCTTCTTTTGCAAGTACTTTGCTTTGGGAATTTAAATATTTAGGTGAAATTGTCATGCACAATTGAATTGATAGTATGCTTTTACTCTTTTTCCCATTAACATTATTTACCTTGTCTTGAGTTCAGTGAGACAAATGCTGCTCATAGTACACTATCAGTATACTTGTGATGTCAAATAGAATTCCCTAAATAGAGAATGCACTTGTCAGACATTTAAAAAAATTGATTTATCAAACATGTTTAGAGAATTTACCTTTTTTTCTTTCTTGGTAGTGGAGATTGAGGCAGGGCTACTATACCACAGACCTACATTTCCCAGCACTGACAGTTTTTATTCTGAGGCAGGTGCTTGCTGAATTGCCCAGGTGAGACATACACATGTGATCCTCTTGAGCCTCCCTCAGTTCTAGCATTTATAGCGTCCCCACTGTCCCTGACTGAGAACTTAGCATCTTAGTTGCTCAGTCACTGTTCATATTTAGTAAGAGTTATTTCTATCCATCTCTGAAATAGAATGCACTCAGTTAGGCTCTAACTTAGAGACAATTAAGGAAGATGCTATTTGATAGCAATTCTGTTTTTTGTCCTATTAGAAGATAGTTTCCCAGACTTGGTTCTCAGTGGTGACTTAACCTGATGAATGGGGAGGAGGAGGAGAGAAAGCAGGGAGCAAAGGAGGAGAAAGGTTTAAATGTTAACAGTTACTGGATTGAATTTAGGTGCTGATTACACTGTTCTTTCAGCTTTTTAGTATTGATCATTTTTATAATAAAACTGGAAAATCTTGAAATTAAGAAGTTAACAGTAAATAGTAGCTCTTTGTTTATTTTTATGTTTATTTTTTAAATTTATGTATTTGGTACAGGGTCTCACTATGCAGCTTGGACTTGTAGTGATCCTCTTGTTTTCATCCTCTACAGCACTGGGACTACCAGTGTGCATGACCACTCGCATACTAACAGTAGCGTTTTGAATTAAGATGAAAAGTTGAAGTGTGTGTAATATTTTTAGTTTGTCACAGGGAGTTTTGTCCTGTTTACTTCCTAGTTTTTCTTCAAATGAAGTCATTTTATGCATAGTGTAATGAGATGATACTCATCATACTCTACCAACTCAGCGTGGTAGAGTCTTAGTAATTATCTTAATAATTGAAGAATTGAACGACTTATAAAATTTCAAGATAATGTACTGCCTAATATTTTTGACCATTTTACTTAGATATCATCACTGTAGGAGGTTTTAGTTTGTCTGATGGTCATCTACCCAAGGAGCAGAGTAATTTCACTAACCCTACAAGGCCCCTCTCATCTTTGTGCAAGGGATGACCCATGCTCCCTTTTCTCCCAATATTCCTTCAGGTCCCTCAGAGCTGGGGTGGCTAGGGTTCCCTGCCCACAGTGTGAGTTGCAGTAATGCCCCAGGGCAGTCTCTTGCTATTCCTTGTCCATGGCACTGGCCATGGGGATCATACCTGTGCTTATTAGCCAGTCAGGCACTGTTCAACAGCTGGACGTTCACATAGCTAGGGATGATAGTTGGTGATTTGGAGTATGCATTCCTTTCTCTGGACTCATATACTCCCCTTCTGGTGCCATTTGTTGTGTGCAACTTCTCTTGGCTCCTCCTTCATTGTCTTCTCCTAAGAGGTGTTCTGAAATGTCATGGGCATCTTTGTGCCCTGGGCAGTGAATTAAACTGTTACCATTTAGGATACACAGCTGAGAATGGGTCTTCGGATAGCTGTTCCCCATTCTTCCCAACTGTACGAACACCTGCACCCTCCCATTAGTATGTAGGAAAATGTGGTTCACTGCCAGCAAGAGATGACAAACCCTGTGTTCTTAATTGTTTCACAGATGAGGTGTTTATTCAGGAAGATGTCTTGGGAATGCACTTCCTGGAATCAATAGGGCTTATTCTGAGGTCTAATTCTAGTTTTATATTAGAAACTGCTGTGTGGTCTTTAGTTCCTAGAGCACAGAACCAGGCAAGGAAGATCTTATTTAGTCTAGTTGAGTCGAATATTATCTGTTTTCTGCTACAGATTTGGTTCTTAGTAAAATGTCAAATGCTAATGGAGAAGAAACTGAGAAAATACTGTCTTTATTCTTGTGGGGATGAAAGCTCATCCCCACAAGAGTTCATCCCAAGAGTTCATCCCCACAAGAGCATGAGCCATGCCTGAATTCTCAGGATCACCTGGAGATCATTTTGAGTCAGTTCTAATGCTGGTACAGGGAGGGTGGTTTTGAAAGCTCTATAGGCTTCTACTATAAAGCAGGTACTGAGAAGCCATTGTATATATAAGTGTTTTGAAAAAATGAAACTTCTGCCTAAGGTACTTGTCTTTAGATACATCTGACCCTACTCAGTTTATAAGCTATAAGGATTTTAAGTTTTCAAGAATGGTAGAGTGATAGGATTTGTAGGTGAAGGAAGGGGTGATAAAAGGTGGTGATCTGTGCTAGGAAGCACTGACTTCAACTCCACCCTGCAGGCTTCTGTCTTTGGAGCTCTTAGTTAAATTCTTTTAACAGATGAGTGCATGTCCTTTTGAAGCTACTAAAAGAAAGATGACATTGCGAGGAAATTGCCAAATGGCCAGTTACCTCTTAAACTCCCTCTCTCACCAAGTGATGCCTGATAAATGTTATCTCTGTTTTCTGAGAAGAGAGCTGTGAACAAATTTGTCCAATCACTAGCCTGTGAGGAGAGGTGAAGATCTTGGTAAACTAGCCATCATAATGAGAGAGAACAGGGCTCAGCCACCAGCAGTATCCCAAGTACTCCTGAGGGAGGATCGGCCTGATGATAAAGTGTTGGTAGGACTAGTGCAAGTACATAGTTCTGGGTGATTCTGCACATGCCCAGGTCAATGATGTTAGGGGTGAGGAAAAGAAGATGTCAGGTCTGCCTTAGCTCCTTTTGCTTTTACAGCACACTGGCAAACAAAGATTCTCACATGGAACCTTTTGTTTTTCTGCTAAATGCATAGTCCTGACAGTGTATAGTCCTGACAGATTATATCTGAGAAGGGGTGGAATGAACAGCATAGTAATCAGTGTATCTGAAGTTTGAAGCAATATAAAGGAATGTAGAGGGTACTGAAAACAGGGCTTTAGTAGCTCATGAAACATTTTATAAAAAATGGTTGTTTGTAAAACAGATCTCCATTGACAGGATTTTTTTTTTTTTTTACCTATCCTCTCTGGTTATTTCTGTGAGCTCTGTCATAGTAGTAGGATGCTAGTGGTGGTCTGAGCAGCCCAGGGTGCTGATAATAGATGGTTGTGTGCATAGAAGCTCCTGAGAGACTGAGTTCAGACCCTGTGCCCATGTAGTGTTAAGACATGGTGCTAGTCACCGTATGTCCTGATGAGATTAGGAGGAAGCGTTTCATCCCTTCTCCGTGTTCCCACGCCTGACATTGCCATAGCCCACTGAACATTTTAAAAAAGGAAATACTGAATGTTTTGATGTCTGCCTTTCCTGTAAATGGATTCTATGTTGTTTTACAGAATTAGATTGTCTTTTGCCAGGACCCTTTAATTAAACAGTTGTGTTTTTTATATGCTTTAATCTCCTTTCTCTCCTGAATACAAGTTCTTCAAGCTCAAAAATTAAAATCAACCTTTGATCATATTTAATAGTTTCTGAAGTTTGTAAAAGTTTATTGGCATATTACTGAACATTGGTGGTTTGCTTAATGGAATATTAGGTCCTAAATAGGGTATTAAAGTCCCAAAGATGCTGTGATTTTGTCAGTGGGTCTGGGTAAACATATTGAAATGGTTTCCCTTAACCTCATACTTATGTAATATGAAAGTGTCGAAATGCTAAACTCTGCAGACTGTCTAGGAATGCATTGCTAGAATACACCTATGAATGTGTTGTTGCTTTGTTAAATTTTGATTTTAAAAGGACTGGCTGGCAAAGGGAGTATTTAACAATGAATGAATGGCAAAGATTTGTTGTAATATAAAAACAGCTTTAAAGAATATTTCCTTAAGGGAATATTCCCTTCACCCTTAAAGAATACTCTTGTAACAATATGTTAAGAGCTGTGACATGTAGAGGTATAAATACTGTCCTACTCTGGTAGTTATTGTCATGAAAGGACACATTTAAGCAGCCTTGGTATTTATAATTAGCTGTGTATCAAATGTGATCAAAGAGTCAGTGTACAATCAGCCCCTGCACATGATATAATTTTGTGCAGATTTAACTACAGTGGTGGTCACTACAAAACTAAGTATCCCCAGGGACTGTTAAGAGCCTGGGAAAACGGGAGTTTTGAGAATATTCTTACTGTGCTTTGGTAGGAATTCTGCCTTCTCTGTGGAGATGGGAAATAATTAGAAAGTAATGCAGATAAGCCAGCTCTGCTGCTTTTTATTTTAATTATTCTTCCTCCTTCCCCAAAGACGAAATAGGACCTCTGCCCCCAGCCCTTAGAAGCCTGTAGCTACTCCCAAGGTGTGCTGTTTTGGGAGAGGACTTCTTTCTGCCTCTTTCAGCAGTGCTGTGCACCAGAGCTGAATTCTTATGGTTCTGGGCCTGCAGCCCAGATGAGTATGGGTATGGAAATGGGTATTCAAGGTGTGTGAGAACAGCTGGGCTTTGGATTGGGTCCTGGGTTCCATGGCTGCTAGTTTTGTTTTGTTTTGTTTTTTTTTTTGCACTGTTGTTTGCCCTGCTAAGAAGGGGCAGGTGTTCATTGAGGGCACGAATCTCTCTTGTCTCTTTCTTTGTGTCCTGCCCACACCCTAGCACTTACAACCTCTTTTCTGAGGTTTTACACAGTACCCCTGTAATGTGGTTTAATAAGAGTCACTACATTTGGCACAAAAATATCCTCTATTTTCTGTACACAA
Source organism: Capromys pilorides (assembly GCA_004027915.1). NCBI lineage: Eukaryota > Metazoa > Chordata > Mammalia > Rodentia > Capromyidae > Capromys > Capromys pilorides. The sequence continues at coordinate 2,311 of PVKN010024961.1, read as the reverse complement.
ATTGTATCAGCCAGCATGCCTCTGTTGAGGGGCACATGATTATATAGTCTGCCAAAAATATATAAATCAGGAAAAGAAAAACTTGTATAAATATTTTTATACTGAATTTACTGAGGTAACATGAGATTAATACAAGTTATCTTTGGCCTCTATAATTATAAGAGATGCTCAAAGTGGTGGCCATTAGTTTCCCTTCAGTAGTCAAAAAACTGCTAATGTGTGTGTACATTTTTTTGGTGGATTCTGTCTATGTTTTATGTATTAAAAAATTCACCTCTATGTTTAAGGTAAGGTTAGATACTTACTGTGAACTGCTTTGGGATACCACATATTATATTTGACTTAATAAGATTGTTCCCATACCAAAGAGTAACAAAACTCAAAACTCAAAGTATTAGTACGTCCTCCCCAGTCTGAACCAAATCAAAGAAGTCTTTGTTTTTTTCTTTTTTTTTTGGTACCAGAGATTGAACTCAGGCCAGGTGCTATGTCTCTGAGCTATCTCCTTGGTCCATGATGTCATTCTGTATGTTACTTTAGTTCTTATAATTATCATAGTTTATGTAATTAGGCTTTCACTTAGTTTAAGTACTTAACATTACAACTGTTTAAAGAAGTTTAAGAAAGAATTTAAATATCTTTCATTAGAGACTTATGTTTTAATTTAAGTGAAGATTTTATCAACAAATATCCTTATTTAAACAAAGAAGCCAGAAAACAAACACAGTAGTAATATTCTAAATAATGATAGTTTTAGGTCATCATTATTTTGCTTCTATGACTAGTAATGGGATCCACTTTGTATCTTTGATTTTCTAATGCAATGCACCAGAGAAGAAATTGATGGTAGAGAAAACTCAGTCCCACCTTGTTAGACTGAGTAAGCAAGTTATGTTAAGCAAACATGGACTTAAGCATAACCCCCATGGGGTTGCTGTGAGGGGCAAGAGCTTTGCTGGCCTGTGAGGAACTTGGGACCAACCCCAGTTAGCAGCCATGGGGCCCTTTCTCCTTAATGTAAGAGCTCTTTGTAGTCTTCCGTAAGATGAGAAGACTTTAGTCCAAATCTAATTAGGATGGACTGGATTGGAAAACAGTGTCAAGAGATCAAGGTGGTTAGCTTGATAAAAAAGTATCATGTTGCTTGGCAGAGTGATTTCTGTACATAGTCACACCTGTTCCTGTTGTCACCTTGACTAGAGGTCACTGCCAGGTCTTTTTTCAGTAACTGCCACAATGATTCATCTTTTGATGACCTTCAGGCTGTATTCCAGTGATGAAATTGAGGCCAAGAGTGATGCACTTTTTCTAACTTCATGAAAATGATGAGCCTGTTCTTCCTTTATGAAAATTAGTTTTATCCTTTAACTACAAATTAAAGCCCTACTCTTCCAGCTCTGACATGTCATATCCCGGATGTGGTGATGCAGGGAAGCAACCCTGGATCACTCATGGAAGGGTGAGAACTCAGGGCAAGTTCCACATAGCCGAGCCCTGCGTCTTAATCTTCCTTCATGTTGGATCAGAAAGCCCAAGTCTGTTATTACAGTGATGCCGACCAAGAGAGCCCTCTGAACAATGTTTAATTTAGGAGTCAGCAGCTCCCAACTGCCCAATTTTAGGATGTATTTAAATTTTTATGTGATTTTTTTTCCCTCTTGCTAGAGAGCATTGTTTTCAGTGACAGGTTTTGGGCTTCAGCTTTCCATTCCTGCTGTGCTGGGGCTATCCCTGTCTGAGTTCCTGAGTCCATGTGTCCATTTTGTATCTTTAAAAGGACATGAAATTGTACTTTATTCTTAGAGAAGTTAAGAAATAATGTGCAAAGCTCTTCAAACAATTCCCAGTATTCCGCTTGCACTCAATAAGTGCTAGCAATTATTAGAATTTATTTTGACGTAATTGGGGGGTAAATATAATTGAAAAGTTAGAGGAGGATTCTGTGGAGATAGTGATTCCATTTTGTTTATTATTTCATTTGTTCTTAGCCTATGACTTTGCTTTATTTTTTGAAAGCAAATTTTAAATAACTTCTATGGAAGAATCAAGTGATTTACCATATATTTCATCAGACACAGTTCCTCTGCTTCCTAGCATAAAAATTCCTTTGGATACACATTTCAGGAAATAAAATCTTAGTGGCCCTTTCTCAAGGAACATTAGTAATTTTCAGTTTTATTCCATTACTTACTAACACATTAGTTTTCATTATCTAATTCTTTTAAATGAGAGATTATAATTTAAAAGTAAATTTTACCCAGTTTCAGGTTAATTTCTCTTTTGCTTGTATGTTAGTATTTTAGGCAATAGC
>PVKN010024960.1:0-14278 GCA_004027915.1 Capromys pilorides | reverse complement strand
ACTTTTTTATCCCAAGTCCCTATATTACCCCAAAACATAGTATAGGGCTTACCTCTACTTGATACTATCTTTGCAAAATTAAATCTGCTTCTAGACTAGCCTTTTGGATTTGCGGACTCTTCCTAAGCCATGCAGTACTGTACCTCTGCCACAGAAGCTGAGGCCACACCATGTCATGGAGCAGTACGATGACTGGGATGATGTCTTGGTGCAGTGTTCCCAAACACTGTTTTCTCAGTGGTTGTCTAACCACTGGGGAAAAACCAATGTGTTGTCTAATTCCGTCTCTGCTCCAAGTACCAAGTAATTCTTTGTTTCTCCAAGTGCATTGCCCAACGAATGAGCTTCTGACAGACTCGACGGGTGTGATCCTGAGCCAGAGCTACCCCGGCAGCTACCCCCAGTTCCAGACCTGCTCTTGGCTGGTGAGAGTGGAACCCGAGTACAATATCTCCATCACGGTGGAATACTTCCTCAGTGAGAAGCAGTATGATGAGTTTGAGATCTTTGACGGTGAGCCAGTCAAGTGCTGTCTCCTCCTCTGTTGTAGGTGATACTGACTTGCTCCAGACCCTTGGGAGCCTGCCCTACAGTCTTCCCAGCCTGCAGTCTTCCTATTAGGGCTAGCCAAAGACTCCACGGGTGTATTTCTCCACTGCAAAAACCCCAAGATGAGGGAATCAGAAGGACTACATGACCACTGCTTGCATAACAGCCTGAACCTGCAGAACCCTTTCTTAAGTGTAGTCCCCACTCAAAGCTCACACCTTTGAAATGTCACCCAGTAAATGTGCCACTGCAGTATTCCCCAGTGAAAAGCAGGTTTCCTTTAGAGCTTGCCATACAGGGACCTTCTTCTTCAGTGGTAAGAGGAGAAAATGTGCAATAGTTTGCTTTTAAATTGGGAGAGGATGTTTCCGCATGCCCCACCCCACTCTAGTCTAAAAACTTCACTGCAAACATTGTAGGATTCTCTCTTATTCTCTGGAGCACACGAGACTGCCAAAGGCATCTACACTGATTTTCCCTAGATGCTCATCAGGTCTAATGAATATGATATCTTCACTCTAGTGAAACAATGTACTAATTCTACCACATGTCCAGATGGTCTCTGTCCCTTCATACTGATTATGACAAAAGGCAGGAGATCTAACGCAGCTCTGATATCAGACCATGGCTGTATACTTCTGCCTGCCTCCTGTGATTCTGAGCCTCCTTTTTGGTAGATATGGGAAAAATGCATTTCTAGATCCAGGGTTATATTCCATGTAACCAAGACAATACTACTGTGCTCTGATAAAGATAAGACATCTGGCACAGCTGCTACAACTAGGCTACCTGGCTAAGTTTGTACCACGAGGGAGAACTGAGCCAGGACTCCACTTATTACAAGTTTCAACCATACTGGCATCAATCCATACCCAACATGCAAAAGCTTAAATTTAATATAGTATTTTAGCATTCTTGCTTCCATAATACTCAGTAATCTAAGGAAACAACTGTGCATCTTTTGGGAGGAAAAACCCAGAGGAATCACTGGTGACTACAGTTTGTCATTTTGTAGGTTCCTCTCCTATAAGGACCTAGCTTATCCTTCCGCTAAGTGTCTCACAGTGGAGAAGGAACCCTGGTCTGGGTCGACAAAGGAGGCAAGAGATTGGAACTTTCCTTTGTGGGCAGCTTTCCTCAGGCTTTGGTGATCTACTCATGATCTATTTTGCTCGTACATTTATACTCTTTTGAGTTCCCATCTATCCTGTCCTTAGGAGCACCATGTATGTGAGCCATCTCTATAGATGCTGCAGGTCAGGCCCTACCAGTTGCCATTATAACTAACCTCCATGCCCACTGTAGTCATTATGCCAGCTTTGCGCCTGGCTACCAAGTGCTCCAACTTGGCCTCTGCACCCTAGGACCTTCTCAGCCCCACCAATGCTAGCAAACTTAGTTCTCTGACAGATATCCTACATCACTGTCAGCATATGGAGGACAACTGCAACTTGCGGTCTCGGTAGTTCTCGCCATTTCCCAGAGTGCTTCTGATTGTCTGAGTAATTCCTTCAACCTGAGGAATAAGGTCAGAAGTCAAGGTCTGCTCTCCTGATGGACCTATTCAAATATACCACTCCCCTGGGCCCCTGCCTCTGTGGACTGCAACTGCCATGAAATGGTACTACTTTGCTGACTGTGGTCCTTTGCCAGCCCTCCAAGAGGTGTCCCAACAGCATATTACAAACCTTATTCAGGTCCTTTTCCAGCAGATAAATCCTGTGTTCTGTCTAACCCAGCTTTTTGCCTTGAACCAGCACCCTCAGGAGACAACACCAGGTGCTAGAACGGGGAGGCTTTTCTCAAAGAGCCTTGGAAAGGAAATTGGAGAGCTTACTTAGGATGTGGACTCCTGATCTTTTCCTCTGGCTTTATTGCTATCTGTTCATCAATAAATGTTTTCCCATATACCATCTCCAAGCTATACTTAGCATCCACAAGAGAAGTAGAGTGGCCAAGGGGAAGAAGTTCCCATGTTGGAAACCAGCTCTTCCACTGACCAACTGCCTAATTCTGACCAACTTGAGGTCTCAGTAGTTCTGGGAGTAGCTCACCATTTCCCAGAGTGCTTCTGATTGTTTGAGAACAGCAAATAGATTTCATGACCTCCTGTAGCTCAAAAGGCACTGTCTGAGATCTAGGCTCAGGTGAAAGGGCCTCAAGTAAAAGCAGTAGAAGCAAAGAAAGGATGTTATGGGCCGAAAAAGTCACCCCTTCCTCCGCGCTCCAGTCGGCACCATGGCCCTCTGGAGCATAAGGATGGTCTGTAAGCCTGTGTCTTTCTCACCCAGGTCCCTCAGGACAAAGTCCTCTGCTGAAAGCCCTCAGTGGGAATTACTCAGCTCCCCTGATCGTCACCAGCTCCAGCAACTCTGTGTATCTGCGTTGGTCGTCTGACCACGCCTACAACCGTAAAGGCTTTAAGATTCGGTACTCAGGTGAGTAAACCCTGTGGACCCAAGAGAAGCTCCTGTCCCCTGGGCCTTTAGGGTGTTTTATTCCCACCCAAAATATGTAAATAAGTCCTAGTCCATCTTAACTAGGGGGCAAGTTTCCCTGTGGGGGCTGGGTGGCTTCCTTCGCTAAATTTGCCTGACCAAAAACTGCACAATCAGTCCTCGGATTTTGCCACCTCCTCCCCTACTGGTCCTTCCCCAACATTTATCTTTGCCTTCTCCGCTCTCATACTGCCAGCCTGTGTCCTTAGGTTAAGTTTAAGCATTATATATGATCTCATAAAGCCCAAAGGCATCCTATCCTTTTAGACACTTCTCTCTAGAAAATTAGAAAGTGTTAGCAAAACTCTTGGAAAAAAACTGCCTCTAACTGGGAGATATTAAACAGGCAACAAAGCACTGGCATATTTTAAAACCAAGCACCTTTTCTGTGCTCTTCAAGTCATTCATTTCTATGGATCCTTTTCGCTGATCATACAATTGTACATATTTATAGGGTACAATGTGGCATTTTCATATATTTCTATAATATGTAATGATCAAATCAGGGCAATTAGCAAATTCACCACCTTAAACATTTACCCTTTCTGCGTTGCAAGCAGCCAAAACTCTTTTTTTCCCTAGTTCTTTCATAATGTAAAATAAACTCAGCCACCCAGCTGCACTACAGAACACCACAACTCTTCCTCTTACCTAGCTATATTTTTGTTCCCAATGACTTATCAATGTCTGTTGCCTCTTCTCACCCTATCCCCATACTCCCCACTTCTATGAAATCAACATTTCTCTTCATACATGGGAGTGAAAACATGCAGTGTTTGCCTTTCCGTGCCTCACGTATTTCACTTTACATAGTGTCCTCCAGTTCCATCTACGTTGCTACCAATAGGATTTCATTCCTGTTTATAACAAGCCATATCTTAAAGACAGGGTTAAATAAAATATTGGGCCTTACAGGCAGCTGACCTAGGCAGCCATCTATAAAGAATGCAAAACTATCCCTAAGAATATAGCAAGATGGAGAAAATTGTATTTCTCTGAGCTCCCAGTGTGGGGATTATGGTTCAGGTCAGTGGAGAACTGATTAAGCTTCTGGGTCTTCAGATTAAAAACTGTTGCTTCTGCCGACTGCTACCCAGACCCATCAAGGCTGGAGGCAGAACTGAGTTTCTCCAGCTGCGGGAAGCTCTGCTGTGCACCAGTGACCCTCCAGCACCCTTCCTCTGGCTGCATCTGTCCTGTGCTCAAGCACATTTTGGACATTTTTTAAATGTACTTAGTACAGAGTTTACAGGGTCTCACTACACAGACTGAACTCATAGTGATCCTCTTGTTTTCAGCCTCCCAAGCACTGGGATTACAGGCATGTGCCACCACACCCAGTCCCAATCATGAACGCCTATAATCCCAGCTCTTGGGGGGCTGTGAACAGGTGGGTCACTAGGAGTCCAATCTAGCAGAGAGACCCTGAACGCCATGTAGACCCTTCCCTAAAAATAAAATAAACTGTCCAAATACCTGTGAGACAGGTACTATGGGTCCCAATTTATGGGGAAGGAAACTCAAGCTAAGCAAAGTTACATAATTTGTCCCAAGTCACAGACCTTCTACGATCAGAAAGGGGTTACCCCTGCAGTCCCACCTTTGGGGAACCAGCCCCTTGAGGTTTTACTTCCCAAGACTGCCTATGAGCCCACAGGAGTGGAGAACCTAAAAGAAACCGGAAAACCACTGCTGCTTTTAGACGGCACAGGGATCAGTGCTTCATGGAGCCATTTTGGAGATTTTTGTGTTTGTTTGCCTGTTTGCCTATTCGTTTTTCCTTTGTTGTGCGTTGGCCTTCAAACTGACTGACCCTTTTTCAATATCAACCCCTCAGACCTTCCTAACTAGCAGAGCACCTGGCAGTGGTGAGACAAGGAAATAGGGGGAGAAGAAGGGGGAGGCCCATGATGAAAGACTGCGTCTGCCCTCTTGTTTGTGCTGTTCCCTGAGCATCGACTCTTTGTTCAGCTCCCTACTGCAGCCTTCCCAGAGCTCCACTCCATGGCTACATTCTGGGCCAGACCACCACCCAACCTGGTGGCTCCATCCACTTTGGCTGTAATTCAGGTTACCGCTTGGTGGGACACAGCATGGCCATTTGTACCCGGCATCCCCAGGGCTACCATTTGTGGAGTGAAGCCATTCCTCTCTGTCAAGGTAAGGGGCAGCAGGTAGGAAGGGGAAGTCACAAGGTGGCTGGGATCCAACACATGCTGAGTTTGTTTCAGGCCCAACCCCTTCCAAATGTGGGTTTCCCGTGAATTTCATAATGAATTCACTCCCTCAGCAAATGCTGAGGACCATAATAGCACCAACAAATGTGCATAGCAGCCTGTGTTTTCAGGAATATGAGAAGACAGTGTGTGCATGCATGAATGCAAAATAGCAGAGTGAGAAAGTGCTGTGTCAGATGTATAAACAATGTTTGGGATGCCCAAAGACAAATAGGGGCCTACCTCCCGCTGGACAGCTAGGTAAGGCTCCCAGGAGGAGACCTGGGCTTGGGCTCCTACAGCATGTGAAGTGAGCAAACCCTTGAGCTGTACCACTCAGCTTGCATGCACTAGGACCTTCAGTAATTTATGAATTTTTTCCTTAAAGTAATATACATTCAAATTAGAAATCTGAAAAGATGATGACTATGTCTATAGATAATGCAAAAAAGAAGTAACAATAAACCATAATCTTAGCACATGAGATAACTACCATGAACATTTCAGCATCTTTCCTATGGTTTTCTATAGCACAATGGATAAGTAGCATATAGAACTCTTAGTAATTTAGTAACATTTTTCATCTAATTAAATCTAGCTCTTGGGCCAAGGAGATAGCTAAGCAGAATAAGCACTTGCCTGACAAGCGCAGGGTCCTGAGTTCAATCCCCAGTACCACAAAAAAAATTTAAAATAAAATAAAATAAATCTAATTCTTTGTCATTATTTGTGACAGTTGCATGGCATTATGTCATTTATTCAGGTTATCCTCCTACTGTGAGTAATTTGGATTTCTGTATTTTGTATTACTATAAACTATAATGTTATGCTTAGAAACATTTATTTCCTTAAGATAAATTCTCAGAAATGAGTGTTGAATCACAACATATGCAAAATTTATACCTTTTTTTTTTTTCTTTTTGAGACAGGATCTAGCTATGCAGTTCAGGCTGACCTTGAACTCACTTTGTAGTCCAGGCTGGTCTTGAACTCACAATAGTCTTGCCTCAGCCTCCCAAGTGCTGGGATTACACCACCACATCCAGCTCAGCTTTTTTGATGCTTATTGCTGTCTGAAAAATTCATCCTCATTTCTACTTCTACCACTGACATGAAAATTTTCTTTTACCCTATAGCCTTAGCATCATATAGTGCTTTTACAAAGAAGAAAATCTTTGCCTGTTATGTAGACAAAAGCAGGAAATTACATTGCTACTTGATTTTGTTTTTCTTTGATTCCCAGGGTTTTAATGACATTAATATCTTTAATGATATCTGTAATCTGTGATCCTCACAACCTCCTGGCCTGCACCTGCACTTTCCCAAAGAACAAAAACATGTTGTGAATGCTTTATTATAAATCCTAAGCAAAAGTCATGGAGAACTGACTGTCCACAAACAGCAAATTGACTCGCTTGTCTCTAACTCTATCAAAGCCGACAAGTCTTCTTTCTAGAGCTCCACTGAAAAGCCTCTTGTCTGTTACATCAGTGCACAAAATTAAGCCTCTCCAGGCCATTATCCCCATCATTCTTCCCCTGACGCCCCACTCCCAACCACTCCCTTGCCTCCTCTGGTGTCCTAGTTCCTCTGGCCAGCAAGCACATGCCTCACATGCTACCCAGAAGTCTCTCCCCAGTTCTACTTCCACCATCCAAAGGCTCTCTTCACTTTCCTCTCAAGGACAAAGTAGCTCTTCTGAGAGCACTGTGCTGTCGCCCTTTTATGTGGAGTGCTTTGATCTCCTGACACCATTTCCCATGTGGCTCAGGGTCAGCAAGGGCCAAGAGTTCCCCCCATCCTCTATTGCTGCTTCCTAACCATAACTTCTCCCCTCTCTACTTTTCCTCCAGTCTATTCCATCATTCTCCGTAGCCTCCCACAGAGATCTCCCTCTATCACAAATATTTTGTGCTTCTACTTCCTCACCTCCTGTCCTCAGCAGTGTCTTTATTACTTCTGGGTTTTGCATGGAGATCTTGAGACTCAGGTTTGTAGTCTCCAGCTGGCAGGTGATCACTTGTTCTCTCTGCTATCCACAAATGCCGGACCAGGTCAGAGCCGTGAGAAGTGGCTGTGGCCGTGTCACTCGCTTTCCCCATGTTGGCTCTCCATGCAGGACATCTGTAGGGATCTGGGATTTCTCTTCCCTAAGTGTTCATGGAAGGATAGTTAGTTGATCTGTTATGACAGTTTGGCTGAACTAGTATTTCTTTGGCTCAACATCTTGTTTGGGCGTTAGAAGAGTGTCTCATGGATAAGTGTTTCCTAGTTCCTCATTCCTTCTATTTTGGTCCCACATCTAGCCTTTTAATCCTTCTTCCTCTATTCCAATCCTCCTCCCCCTGAACAGTCAACCTTATATCCTAATGGAGCCCTAGCCTAATACTTTCTGGCTTTGGAAATTCTTGTAGTATCATTGTTAGTATCAATGGGGCTTTCTTTTGCCCAAGCTTATTCTATCTCTGAGGGAGTTCTGAGCTCTAGCCTAGCTGTTATAGAGGGTAATGTATGAGAGACACTTGTGGATACTTTGATTCTGATTAATCTACCTTCTGTAATAGTTTCAGAGATATCAGAAAGCTAATATAGTTCATACATAATTTCTTTCAGAGAAATGAATGTGGCACCATGGCCAGAACTATTCTTCTGTATGTTTATAGAAAGAATATACTTAGGTGAGAGTAGATTGTCTGGTCTTTGAAAGAAATTAATAGTTACCTCTAAATCAGCGCTATCATTTTTTATATCTCATACTTTGTCATTTCTTCATATCTACCCTCTTTTTTGGTAGAGAATAACCTCAAATTTCTTAAGAAGGTAAAATTTTCTGAGTCTATACATGTCTGAAAATTTTAATTTTTGCCCTCAAACATGCTTGATAGGTTGAACAAATAAAATTCTAAGTTTATACATCATTTCCTTCAGAAGTTTAAAGATTTTTTCCTATGTTTTTCAAACACCCAGTGGCACTGAGGGGAAGTCTGATATCAGTCTGATCCTCATCTCTTCCCAGTAATGCTGCATCCTTCCTATCTCTGGGAATTTGTAGAAATCTCTACATAGCTTTAGGTTCTTGAAATCTCATAGCATTGTACCTAAGATTTATGTCTTTCCTTAATGCTGAGAAATTTGCAGGTACAATTATTCCATCCCACATACCATCTTTCTTCTCCTTTTATGGAGCACTGAACCCGTTGGTTGTCAAAACTTCTAGATTGATCCTTTGTTTTTAACCCTCTTATTGTCAGTCTCTTGTCACTTTGATCTATTACTTTTTAATCATCAACCCTTCTATGTGATGCATTTTTTAACAATCACATTTTTAATCTGAAAGCGCTCTTGTCTTCTTTTCGTTGTGATTTTTCTCAAAGCACTCTGCTCACATTTTGTAAAAACCATATGTCACCTTGACTTCAAGATACTACTAAAGTTCAAAGATTGTGTATCTTCTGTTTCCTTAATGAGCTAATTTCCTAAGGGGACTTTTCTCCCCTATTTTTAATCTTATCTTTGTCTATCACATTGACATTACTAGTTTTCTTTACATGTCTAGTGATATGTGATTGCTCATATTTAAAAAGTAAAGGCTAGTTTGATTGCTCCTAGCCAAGGATAAAAGGCAGATTACCTTTGTTGTTATTCTGTGAAGTTTCTGTGCCCACCAGGCCCATCCTATGAACAAGAAGCTAAACTGAGTGTATGGCAGGGATGATCACGCAGAAGGGCAGGCTTTTGGGTGAGAGATTTAAGTCTTTGAGCTTTAACTCTAGGATTAGGAGCTTTCCTTTAGGATGTCAACACCCATGTTAACAGCTCTGGATTTTTTAAGGTAGTTCTCTCCTCTCGCCTTAACTGGAGTAGAAGCTCTTTATTTTGTTTTGAGAATTGATGCTTGAATGTCTCTACTCTGTATTTGTGTGCCGGGATGGAAACCAACTGATCTTGCCCTGAGGCTCTTTCTCGTATATTTTGGGCAACAGCCTTTTAGTTCCATTTACTTTATAAGCACATTGCCGTCTTTACTCAATCTTCTAAGTGATGTTTGCTGAAATCTCTGCTGAGAGTGCTCCATTGTTTCATTTTTATTATGTTCTTTCCCTTTTATTTGTTTTTTAGTGTAATATTTTAGGGCATTAGGTGGAAAATAGAGATCAAAATATGTTCTCAGAACATAATCTTCAGCCAGAAAACTTCATCACATCATTTCTCCTTTGCTAGCTCTTTCTTGTGGTGTTCCTGATGCCCCCAAGAATGGAATGGTGTTTGGTAAGGAGTACACCGTGGGAACCAAGGCTGTGTATAGCTGCAGCGAAGGCTACCACCTCCAGGCAGACGCAGAGGCCACCACAGAGTGTCTGGACACAGGCCTGTGGAGCAACCGCAATGTCCCCCCATTGTGTGTCCGTGAGTCTTTGGGCAATGGAGGTGGGCATAAGGGGAGCCTGAGCAAAGAGCTGAAAACACTGCTGCAAAGGTGGGGCTGAAACAAAGCCCAACAAGGGGGCTGAGCATGTTCAGGGATGTTGGGGGATGCTGGGAGAGGGTTGTTGCTAGCATCTGCCAGCTTGGGGTCCCTTAGTATTGGTTATCATAGCTCCTATGGACTATGGAGGTGTTTCTATGAGCCACCATAGAAGCTAGGAAGGATCTGCTCCACTCCTTTTTAGATGGAAAGACTGTCAGAAAGTTTACATGAATGCCTCTTGGCCCCAGAACTGTGAAATGATGCCTTTCACATCAAAGTTACAAACTGGCAGCCTAGTGGACCACATTTCAATCAAAACTGTTGCCCTTGGTTTTGTTTGGCCTACCCTATGCTTTATAAAATATTTTTTTTCAATTGTTTCTCAACATTTTAAAACTGAGAAATTTAAAATAAAAATCCAAATTTCTGTCTTTTTGAAAACGAAAGAGAAGATTTACATGACCATATGTAGCCTATAGAGTCCAGCATCTAATCATCAACACTGACTGAGTACCACCTCCCTCTTTTTTGTAGTTTTTTTCTGACAAATCTGTCCTGGTTTGCCACGTCCCCTGGCAATCCACATCAGTCACTTACGAGACCTGCCAAGGGACAAAAGAGTCTTGGGCTTATCATTACCACATTAAATCTCCCGGGTTCCCATCTCCGGACTCCTGCAGTGTCTTCCATACTGAATTAACCACCGTCCCCAATCCTTGTCTCTCCAGCTGTGACCTGTGCCGACATCAGCAGCATCAATGTGGAACATGGCCGGTGGAGGCTAATCTTTGAGACCCAGTACCAGTACCAGGCCCAGCTGATGCTCATCTGTGACCCTGGCTATTACTACACTGGCCAGAGGGTCATCCGCTGTCAGGCCAATGGCAGATGGAGCCTTGGGGACTCAATGCCCACCTGCCAAAGTAAGCCCCCGAGGGAAGTTTGTGCACAGCTTCCTACTTGATCTCACACATGGGATGAATTGGGGAGAAGATGGGTATCTCCAGGGACCCCAGTATGCCTTGTTTTGGGAACACCTCAAATCAAAAACTGAGAAAGTTCCTGCTCCCCTGAACTTCTTAGCATCTTGTCATTGTAAAATCTTTTTAATAGGCTGTTCAGGTGCACATGTGCCAATTTGCTAATCCATGTGCATTAGGTCCCTACTATGTGCCGCATATTGTGGAGGTCGGAAGGTAAAAGACGGTGGCTCCTGCCTGCAAGGAATTTATAGTCTTCAGGAGACAGAGAGAGAGAGAGAGAGAGAGAGAGAGAGAGAGAGGAGAGGATGTGGTGTGTGACAAGATCTGAAACAGAGGTGTTTATAGGAAAAACGAGAGTAGCACAAGGGACAAGCCACCTAAGTCTGTCCGCCTGCCCTTCTCCATTATGAATTGGGCTTCTGTGAATCTCTAGTGTGGTGGCAAAGGTCAGGGGCCCTAAGAAGCAAGTCTGAGACGGTGGTCAACTGTGTAGTACTCTTAGGACCACCACCACAGAAAGGGAGGGGGGCTATGCAGACTGCACAGTGGACTATACCCATATGTGTGGTGGACTGCAGGTCACAAGTGTGGAACAGCCTCCCCGCCACACAGCCTTGGTGACTGGGCCTTGCTTTGTGTGTCAGTCAGAGACCAGCAGCAGTGCTCTGTGAGAAGGAGCATGGGACAATGGAATTGAGCATTGCTGTTGCATCCTAGCCACTGGGCACACCCCAACCACTTCAGAGATTTAAAAAAAAAAAATACACACAGTTGGACCCTATCTCCAGAGACTGTGGACTGTGCCTCTAAGGCAAAACTGAGCACTTCAACAGCTCCTCTGGTGCTGCTGTTGGATTGTCACATCCCGCAAGTTCAGGTCACTACCCACATGCTGGTCATGAATTCCAGGAGAGGGAAGTTAAACACAATTCAGCTGACCATCAGAGGCAGCACACCCCCCTTTGCGGGGCCTGCTTACTCAGCACTTTGTGATCCCTTTAGTCATCTCCTGTGGAGAGCTCCCCACACCTCCCAGCGGGCACCGCATCGGGACGCTTTCTGTCTACGGGGCCACCGCCATCTTCTCCTGCAATTCTGGGTACACACTGGTGGGCTCCAGGGTACGTGAGTGCCTGGCCAATGGGCTCTGGAGTGGCTCAGAGATTCACTGCCTGGGTAAGTGGCTTCCTGGGGCTGCCCGCCCACCTCTGACAGTACCATTTTTACCTCCTGCCAAAAAAAGTGCACTCCGGGGCCAGCCAAATAGCTCAGCAAATTAAAGCACCTGCAGACAAGTGTAGGGTCTGGGAGTTCAATCCCCGGGCCTACCCTACCCACAGGGTATTTGAGATGGTAATTGAGACTGGGCATGGTGATGTGCACCTGTAATCCCAGCTCTTGGGAGGTTGTAAACAGGCAGATCACTACGAGTCGGATCTAATAGTGAGAACCTGAACACCGTGTAGACCCTTCCCCCCCCCCCAAAAAAAAAAAAAGTTGTACTCTGAGCACAGACTATTGGCATTCCCCCCACCACCACCAACTAAAACTGAACTGGCTTCTCTTGGGACACCCAAGAGAATGAGAATCTCAAAGCTAATGAGACAGGCCTCTGAAGGGTTTTTCAGAAAATAACACCCTTTCATGGCCCTGACATGATGACATAACTCCAGCCTCTACCTTGTAGAGACACATTCTTACAACATAACTAATTTTTACATATATTTCATACTAGTAATGTATTTTTAAAATATAGGCATATATATATGTTACATAATGTATGTTTATGGATGTATATGCACTTTTATGCATCCTAAACAAATGAGAAAGGATATAAAAATAAACTGGCTTATAAAAGGCAAAAACGTTCCTTCTCCCCAGTGGCTAATGTAGTCCTTGCCTGAACTTTCTAAGTTCTTTCCTTTCTGAGAATCTTCAGTTCCAAAACAAGATCTCAACCACACAAACTCACCAGGACTAACTGGCTGGCCTCCCTGGATAAACAGTACTACTCTCCCTCTGTGTCAGCCTCCTGTTAGGGACATAGTCACTGCTTATTTCCACACAGAACCAAAGGAACAGGTGAAGGAGCCAGTAGAATGCCAGAAATATGCTCTTCCTAAACCTTACATAACAAAAATAACTCAACTAGGTACCACTCAAACAGAAAGGATGAATTTGGCCAAACCGTCTGTGGTTACATGATTGTTTTCACCACAACCAGGCTTTGACAGTCTTAATTAGACTAGAGTGCTTCCTACAGAGTAGATGCTAGTTGATAAGAAATAGAATACAGTTCCTCTGTTACATTCTCACGAAACATTAGAGATATAATCAACTTATTAAAGGGAATGGTTTATTTTCTCTCATGGTTTCAGAGGTTTCAGTTCATGGTCACTGGGCCCTCTTATCTGCGATCCTCTGCAAAGCAGAACATCAGAGTTGGGATCGAGAGGAGAAAAACGCTCACCTTGCAGTCAGGAAGCAAAGATAGAGGCTGAAAGGATGAGGACCCTATATCCCCTTCAGGGTATAGCCCCCACCACAACCTAACTTTTTCCTACTAGGCCCCAGCACTAAAAAGTTCTGCCACCTGCTAAATGCTCCACTGGAACCAACCGTTCAACACCTAGGCCTTTGAAGGATTTATCCAGGTCATAACAACCCCAGAGGCAGGTAACACTGACAAGTCTCCATTTACGTACAGACACAGAAACTAAACCTCAGAAATGAATGACAATTTGAGATTCATCTTGGTATTTGGGATTCTCAAGTCTTTAACACCATTTCTATCATGTCTACAATTCCTGAAGTCACTCCTACAGGGGAGATAAAGAAAGTGAAGGATGGTTGTGCCCCATTTCGCCACCGTCCCTGTCCCCAGAACCCCCAACCAAGCACTACTTCCATTCTGGAAGCTTCTCTATGATTCACTATCTTCCCCCCACCCCACCACCAAAGCTGGACACTGTGGAACTCCTGAACCCATTGTCAATGGGCATATCAATGGGGAGAACTACAACTACCGGGGCAGCGTGGTGTACCAGTGCAACGCCGGCTTCCGCCTCATTGGCATGTCTGTGCGAATCTGCCAGCAGGACCATCACTGGTCGGGCAAGACCCCTTTCTGTGTGCGTAAGTATGTCAGCCCTCTCCCTAGTTGTGGGCTCAACCTCAGCATGAATTTACTCCCTTTTTCTCTTGGTTGGAATAGCTAGAGGCTTTGAAAGTTGGTTTTATTTTTTCGAAAATATCATCATCGCATCTATTGTTCTCCAGTCTCCATCATCCATTCATCGTGCTTTGTCTTTCTTTGGAATTTCTACTGTTGACTTTTTGTTCATTTTTCAGCTTTTGTTTGGAGACTGTGTGTGTGTGTGTGTGTGTGTATGTGTGTGTGTGTGTGTGTGTGTGTGTGTGTGTAACCAGGGATTGAACTCAGGGCTCTGCATTTACCAGGCAAGCACTTATTCTACTGAGCTATCTCCCCTTCCCTTGTTTGGAGACTAATTTATTTAGTTTCATTGCTTTGTTTGTATTGGATTTTGATGATATAATTATTTG
>PVKN010024959.1:0-14275 GCA_004027915.1 Capromys pilorides | reverse complement strand
GGCAGAAGGCAGGTGTGCTGTCAGGATAGCAGGCATGATTTGTAGGAAGGTGACTGGTTTGTTGGTGCAGTAGACATATAGTGTGTTATTGGATGCTCTTCTCATGGGTGTGTTCAGCTTGTGATAGTTCACAGACAGCAAAAGTATACTTACGGTGTAAGCATGTTTCAGTGTATGTGCGTATTCCACTGAATGATGGAGATGAAAAAAAATTCTATAAAATAAAGGAACCAGGACCCCAGATCCCTTAGAATGGAAGTTATCCTTTGACAGGAGGAGCAGGGTCAGACTCAAGGTGGATAAAGGAAGAGGAGGTAGTGACTTCCTTGCTTGGGGCACTGCATTGGGGGACTCAGTGAATGCTTTCACCTCCTTTAGGAAGAAACTGAGGTGCAAAGAGCTTATGATATGTGCTAAGGGCCACAGAGCTACTAGTTGCCACAGCTAGGATTTACACACAGCCACAATGTGGACTCTTGCACAGAACACATTCTCACTGTGAGGTGGACTCATGGGAGAGTGTAGCCAATGCCTCCTTGTTGCTCTGTTGAGGAGCGTAGGCCCAAACTCAACCTCACATCTGTGTCTTCAAGAACAATCTGTTCTCTCTGGGAACATTTCCATTTGAGAACAATGAGCCAATGAAACTGGCTGTGCTGTGCCAGGCATGGTAGCACACGCCTGTAATCCCAGCACTTGGGAGGCTGAGGCAGGAGGATGGATGTGAGTTCAAGACTGGGAAGCTGAGGCAGGAGGATGGACATGAGTTTGAGACCAGCCTGGGCTACAAAAGTGAGCTCAAGACCAGCCTGAACTGCATAGTCAGACCCTGTCTCAACAAACAAAAACAAAACCAAAAAAAAGAAAAAAAAAAAAAAAAAAAAAAAGAAACTGGCTGTGCTTACCTTGTTAGGAGAGTTGTCAGAGGGGCCCAGACCTGGGGAAGCAAAAGGAGAGTCAGCACTCATGGAAAGGCTAAGCTCGCTTGAGGCCTCATGATTTAGGGGGTGAAGTAGCAGGTGGTGGTTGTGGGGGATTGGGACAGGATCCCCATGATCACTTAAGGGATTTGCTTCCCTCAGAGTCTGTGGTCCAGATCAGTGCACTGGAACCAGAGGAGGGGTGGGGAGTAGGGCCATGGGAGCCTGCAAGCACCCCTGAAAACCTCTATCAGTTCACAAGGCCTTGATCTTTTCCCCCACATATGTGTTTCTCAGCAACAGGCTATCACATCCATCATAGAGGCAAAGGGGAAGGGGTAAAGGTGAAGAAATGACTCCTAGAGTCTGCCTAGTTCAGGTGGCATGAACTTTCCTCTAGGCTGTGTCTTGGGGGACTCTCGGGATTAGGAAGGGCTTAAGGACCTGTGTCAGCTTAGGGCTGGGAAGTAGGCATCCCCTCACCCCAAATTCAGAGCAGAGGGAGTAGCTGGTGAGTGTGGGGTTCTCTGCCAGGGCAGGGCACACGGTTGGTCATACCCCTTCTGACTGGGTGAGTGGCTTTACTTACTGTGGTTGGAGACTGAGAGCTTGTGCTCTGTGAGATCATGCTGGTCGCTTGCCCTAAATAGATATCAGACACTGTGACTGCTATTCCCGAGCACAGGACCTCTGATCCCTGAGTTGGAAGGACACTGCCAGCAGACAGTTTTGTGACACTCCTTGATGTCTACTCATTTTATGGTCTGTCTTTCCCCTTAGGGCCTCATTCTTCAAGCTGACCCTAGTCCCTGCTGCTGTGTACTCCTTTCCTGTTTGAGCCAGCTCCATGTTTACAGCTTGTTTTCTCCTGGTACTGGGGTCAAACCCAAGGCAAACACTTTGCTCTGAGGTATGTCCCCAGCTGTGTAATTTAGTCTCTGTTGACTCTTCCATGCCTACTTTACTTTGGTGCCTTTCCTAGTTTGTTTTGCATAGATTTTGTTTGTTTTTTCCCCCTTATTTTATTTATTATCCAAGGAGAGTTGGGTTCCGTTGGCTCTGCTTTCTCCTCCTCTCTCCTCTTCTCTTGTCCCTCCCTCCTCCTGCCACTGTGGCCAACAGAGCAGATGACTTACTTTCACCTGCTGTTCCTTTTATTTCCTCATTTGTTCACCTTCTTGGACCTTGGCTTCCTGACTGGGAGATAGACGGCCATAACTGGATCTGTTCTTCAAAGCTACGTGGGGATGAGAGTGACTGTGCTCCAGAGACAGTGGGATGCAGGGAGCGTGAGGACAGGAGCATGGAGAGCTGCTGGAGTTAACTCCAGGACCAGGAGTTTAGGAAAGCGAAGAGAACACCCAGCCCCAGGATAGAGGTATAAGGAGCGTTCCCTCTCCCAAGCATGGCAGATGGCCTTGGAGGAAATGAAAGAAGTGGAAAGGACATCCTACCCTCCAGTCTTCCTCAGAATCAGGAAGTACACCAGGGCGGTTATCAGAGCCATCCCAGCTACAACTGTAATCATGATGCCAACAATGGCCCCAGTTGAAAAGCCAGAATTTTGTGCTTGATCATCTGCTGTGGAAAGAAAAGAGAAAAGTAATGAAGCTGAAACTGTCTTATGGTGGGGAGTCTGGAGACACGATGCTTAATGTCAAATAGTATCTATCCATTTCTTCAATGGATGTGTATTTCTGTGGAAAGGCTGTTGTGAGGTGACTGGCAGGTTTTGTAATGTTTACCCCCTCTTACTGGTGATCTGTCCTCCTGCAATTCTGTCCTGGCCTTTCTGTGTTGTTTGAAGGCTCCACAAGTGTGAGAAAGGATTCTTGTTATTTTTGTATTTGTAGCTTCCTATTGTGTTGTGGGTCCATATTTTTTCATAGGATCGTGATTGTGGTGGCTATGGATGTGAGCCCCTCAGCTCTCCTGTGGGAAGCATTTTTGTGACTCAGATGAGTGTGCTCAGAATTCA
This sequence comes from Capromys pilorides, assembly GCA_004027915.1. Classification (NCBI taxonomy): domain Eukaryota; kingdom Metazoa; phylum Chordata; class Mammalia; order Rodentia; family Capromyidae; genus Capromys; species Capromys pilorides. Next base: position 11,377 of record PVKN010024959.1, on the reverse strand, counting down.
TCACCTCCTTTACCCAGAGACCATGCTTCCCACAGTGGTCAGCAGGGGTTGAACAAACACAAATCTGCAGGACACAGTTCTCAGATGGGAGACTTTGGCTTGAGCACTCTGTATCAGCCTTGGTCTCTCTCTTGGAGACCCAGCTGCACTGCAGTCTAAAGCTTCCTTTTCTTTCTCCCACACACAGATTAGATGTGAACTGTGGTTTGAGGGCTCTCCTGGGCACCCTCTGTGAGGCAGTCTTTATTTTCTTTTATGGATGACAGACTGCGCTTAGAGTGCTGAAAAGGCTTACTCAACTCCAGATGGCTAAAAGAGGTTGACCTGGCTGCCTAACTTCAAAGCTAATAATGATAGGAGTAGTCACAGCAGGTGACATCTATGCAACGTTTTCTCTACCCGTAACTTCTTCTGGAACTACAGAGCTATCTCCCCAGCCCCAATTAATATATTAAATATTTAGAACAATACCATGAAGCATGTACTTTATTACCTGCCAGATGGCTCAGCAGATTAAAGAGCCTGCTTAGGCAGATACAGGGACCAGTGTTTCAATCCCTAGCCTGCCCTGTCAGCCCTGCCTCTGGGGCGCACTGAGAGGATTGACACTGAGCATGGTGGTGCACACCTGTAATCCCATTGGTTGGGAGACTGAAAACAGGAGGATCACTGGGAGTCCTGTCTGTGTAGTGAGACCCTATAGACACTGTACTAAATACATTTTTAAAAAAGACAAAAAAATTTAATAATCTAGTGTATGAGTTAGGAATATAGAAAGCTAAATTGAAAGCTAGTTGAAGGAAGTAAATGAATTTAGGGTAAAGGCAAATAGAGAATAAAAAAGCAATTGAGAAAAATTAGTGAAACCAGAAGTTAGTCCTTCAGAAAAGATGAACAAAAATGACAGCTTTTGTCTAGATTAACTAAGAAATAATAAAGATGCATATTACTAAAATTGGAAGAGAAATAGGATATTATTATCAGTTCTCCACAATAGAAAGGATTTTAAGAATACTATGAATAATCTTATGCTAACAATTGGTTAATTTAGATAGAATGGACAAATTCTAGAAATACAAGGAGTTATGAAGTAGAAAATATGAATAGGTCTGACTCAGTAAAAGCATGTTATAAATTTATTTATTTACTTTTTTTGTCTTTTTGAGACAGGGTCTCTCAAGGTCTCAGCTCAGGCTGGCCTTGAGTTCACTTTTATAGCCCATGCTGGTCTTGAACTCACACTGATCCTCCTGCCTCAGCCTCCCAAGTTAAATTTATTTTCTTGAAAATAAAAAACAATCAAGCTAGGCTAAGTGCAATAGCATATACCTGTAATCTCAACTACTATGGAGGTTGAAGCAAGAAGATTGTAAGGTTAAGGCTAGTGGTGACCTAGCAAGACAATATAGCAAGACCCTGTCCGAAAATTTTTTAAAAAATTAAAAGGTCTGAGAATTTAGCTCTGTGGTAGAGCATACTGTGGGTTCAATCACGAATAATAGAAAACAAAATATGGCTGGGTGTGGTGGCGACGCCTATAATCCCAGCACTTGGGAGGCTGAGGCAGGAAGATAGATGTGAGACCAGCCTGAGCTACGAAAGTGAGCTCAAGGCCAGCCTGAACTGCATAGCGAGACCCTGTCTCAAAAAAAAAAAAAAAACAAAAAACCAAAAACCAAAAAACAAAAAATACAAAGTAAAACAACACAACTGGGAATAGAATAAAACTAAATGACCATAGATTAAAAAAAAAAAAATCAATTATTTAGAGCTGTGTAGATAGCTCAGCAGTCTAACTGCCTGCCTAGGCAAGCACAAGGACTAAGGTTCGATCTCCTACACCACACGCTATGCTGGGCCAGCCCTGGGTGTACTGAGAGGGCCACCGAAACTGGGTGTGGTGGCGCGTGCCAGGAATCCCAGTGCTGGGGATGTTGAGACAGGAGGATAACTATGAATCCAAGCTCTGTAGTGAGACCCTATACCAAATACATAAAAATAAAAATTTAAAAAATCCACAGCTAATGTCAGACTCAGTGAAAGACTTCAGGTTTTTCTTCTATGATCAGAAACAATATGAAGATGCTTGTATTCACTCCTACCTAATGTAGTATTAGACACCCTAGCTGGAGCAAAGTAAGAAAAAGAAATAAAAGACATCCACATTAGAAAGAAATAAACTTATCTTCATTTCCCGATGACAAGAACTTATAGACAGAAAATCCTAGAGAATCCACAAAACTATTGTAACTAATAAGCAGATTCAAGCCTTTGCAGAATAACAAAATCAAAGAAGCCGAAACTTTTCCTAACCTTAGATACAAAATTAATTCTAAGTGTGTTGAATACCTAAATGCAAGCACAAAAATTGTAAAATTCTTAGAAACACAGGCTCTGATACCAAAAGCATAGGAAACAAACAACACTAAGAAAAATAGATAAGTTGGACCGCATGGAAATGAAAAAGCTTCTGTAGGTGAGAGGATGTTATCAACCTATGCTTCAGAGATTCCTTTTTGAATATGCGTACGAAAGATTGCAGCACTCTTGAAGAGATAACTAAACTCCCATGTTAAGGGAAGCATTATTCACAATGGCCACATTCATAAGATATAGAAACTAAGTGACCTGCGATGGATGAATGGATAAAGAAAATGTGGTTGTGTAAATGATAGAACACTAATCAGTCTTGAAAAAGAAGGCTATTCAGTGATTCTCACAGCGTGGATAAACTTGAAGACAATTATGTTAAGTGAAATTAAGTAGGCACAGGGAGAGAAATACTGGGCGATGTCACCCAAATGTGAAATCTAAAAAAGAAAAAAGCATTTATGGGAATAAAAGGCAGAGTGAAGCTTGCTAGAAACCAGGCAGTAGGGGAGCAGGGGTCTGGGAAGTTGGTCAAAGGGCTCAAAATTTCAGATGGTCAAAGGAATATGTTTTGAGATTTATCGCATGATAGGATAATTACACTCAATAATAATGTATATTTCAACACCACTAAGACAGTATATTTCTTCTTTCTTTCTTTTTTTTTTTTTTTTTTTTGTTTTAGGGAAGAGTCTACAGGGACAAGGTGTTCAGGGTCTCACTACTAGATCAGACTTATAGTGATCTGCCTATTTACAGCCTCCCAAGAACTGAGATTATAGGTGCACATCAGCACACTCACTGTCAGCTGCCTTCTCAGCATGCCCTGGGGGCGGGGCCAGATGGCAGGCCTGGGGCTCAGAACCCCCCAACCCCACTTTTTCCGCTCCCCTCCTCATGCCCTGCACCTGCTTGCAGATGTTTTAATCAGCTGAGCTATTTGGCCGGCCCTAAGACAGTATATTTCAAATATCATACAAATGACAGATAAGAGAAGTGATAAATTACTTTGATTCGCTCATTTTACATCACAGACAAATATAAAAAAATCACACTGTAAATATCACAAAATGTATAAAGTTATGTTAGTTAAAAGTAATAAAGAGCCAGTGAGATAGTTCAGTGGACTAAGCATTTGCTTAGGCAAGCACAGGGACCTTGGTTGGATCCCTGGCACCCCAGGCTGTGCTGGCCCCACCCCCAAGCACACTGAGCCAGACACAGAGACTGGGCATGGTGGTACGTGTCTGTAATCCCAACGCTGGAGAGGCTGAAAACAGGTGGATCACTATGAGTCCAAGCTGTGTAGTACCAAACACATTAAAAAAAAAAAGAAAAGGCCAGGGGTAGGGGTGCAAAGGGAGCTAGCTCAGTGGCAACAGTACCTGCCTAGCAAATGTAAGGTCCCAATTTCTATCCCAGGTACTGCCAAAAAAAAAAAAAAAAAAAAAAAAAAAAAAAAAAAAAAAAAAAAAAAAAAGACTAGATGTAGTGGTGCATGCATGTAATCCCAGCACTGGACAGATTTTTATTTCCTGGCCTATGCATTAAATACCATAGTGGAGGAAGTCAATAAATGGTCAGTGTTATCAAAAGGCTGATCTCATTTACTATACAAATGCATCCCTTAGGACCCTGCCCTTCCCTCTGGCAGGGACTCCACAGCGAAGTCCTCTTGTTGCCAAGTGTGCATACTCCCTATCCTTCACCGTGCATCACCTGAGGTTGTGTCTCAGCCTCACACAGCTGGGGCTTCAGAGCAGGACACAGCTCAGGGTTGTCTACCCTGACTTGCACCTTTTCATTTCCTTGTATGGTGGGCGGGGAGGCTCAGATGCCCACTGGGCGTACGATTTAGCAGACTGAGGATGGGCCTCCAGACACCTTTCCACCTGTCCTGTCCCAGCCTAGCTAGAGCCAGAGCAGAGCCAGGCACTGGGCGAGGCTGCAGCAGAGTTCTGAGGGGCTGGAGGCTGTCCATGAGGGAGTTCCTCCTCTCTCTTGGAGAAAAGGAGCAAAAAGACTGTTCAGAGACTTGGGGGCTCCCTTTGGCTCAGGGAGGAGGTAAAGAAAACAGACAGAATGAATGACAGAAAGAAGCTATTTGACCTCAAGAACCCCTCCCCGCATCTGTGAATCTCCACCCACTCCATGGGCTTTCTGAGATGAGAACCTGCATCCTAGGTTCAACTCCAGCTCAGCCAAGAGAAGTCAGGGAAGTAAGGGGAGAGCAGTCTCAGGGAAGGGACAAAATGTCAGGGAGGTTGGGGACTCACTTGTGAATGCAGACACAGGCTGGGCATGGACTGCTTTCCCACTATTTTCCAGACCACCAAAGGATGACCTAAGAGCTTGGTGCTGCTGGTGCAGGGTCCACTTACCAGTGACTACAACAGTCTTGACTGTGCTCCTGCTGAGGCCAGTGGCAGAGTTATTGGTGAGGCAAGTGTAAGAACCACTATTACTCGCAGAGACATTAGGGATGTGAAGATCCTATGTGGATTTCAGGAGGTTCCCATTGAGAAGCCAATGATACTGAGCAGCTGGGTTAGAGGCTGCATGGCAGGAGAGGTGGAGGGTTGCCCCTGTATGGAAATATGTCTCTGGGGGCAGTATGATAGGCTCATCTGGGCCATGTGTAGTAAACAGAATAAAACCATATGTGATGTCATCACAGGGAAGTGAAAGCTCCTGGCTTGGAGAAAGCTGAGTAGCCCTCTTTATCAAGTCACAACCTTGTTCTTAAAAAGTCACAACCAGTTAGAGTGTGTAGCTCAGTAGTAGAGCACCTGCTTAGGATGCAGAAGATCTTGGGTTCCATCCCCTATACTACAGACACAGAAAAATGTCCCAGTCATATCCCTCAGTGTTCGCTGTGTCTCAGTCATCCCTCTTTTTTTTTGATCACAGGTGGTTATTGAATCTCCACAGGTTAGAGAAGCCCCTCCCCTCCTGGTCTTGGCTGAAGGTCAGGCCTGTGTGGATGGCAGGGCCAGGATGGTATGGCCAACCTAAGTGTCCAAGTGTGAGGGCCTGCTTTCTGGACTGGAGAGAGTGAGTGGGCTATTGTCTGCCTCTAACCCTGCTGATTGGAGGGTTAGCTGGGACCATGGGAGAATAGAGGTTACTTGTGGAGGACCACCTGAGCAGCTCTTCTTGACAGAAGAGCAATCATCTCCCTTTTGACTGAGTCTGAACCTATTTCCTTGTACTGATAGGTACGGAGCTGGCTAGGACTTCTCTTTATCCTTTCAGTTGACCTTAAGCAATGCATATTGGTCTAGCTGAGGTGCTGGTGGTACTTTTTAAAGACAGCAGGCATATTTCCCTGATAACCCACACAGCTGCTCTTTAATATAAGCTGGGTGGCGACAGGATGAAGAGCCAGTGCTTCACGCTGTTGGCTGGGATTGAGCCTGGATATAGAGGCTGTGACTTCCTGGGGCTCGAAAGATTACACATCAAAGCTGAAGGACCAGACACCAAAACATTAGATACTATCTCGATAGTATAATGCAGGTTACTCTCTGCACATCCTGCTGTTCATATCACAGGGGTAAATACAACCTCCTACCTAGCCCAACTCACAGTACTCACCTACTTCCTGCCATTCACAGTCATTCATCCTCAAGTGACTCCCTCTTCATGACTGAATAAAACCTGAGTTTGGCCCTGGGTTGAGGCCTTTGTTTCAGATAGCAGTCGCCATGACTGGACTTAAGACCCTTTGGTTCCCAATAATTATAAATATGCTTTAGCATCTTTCTTTTCACCCTGGGTTGCATTGGGAATGGTAGATTGAAATTAATTTGGTGGGATTCCAATAATGTATCTTTGAGATTATAAATATAAACTTCTAGGGCCAGAGAGATAGCTCAGCTGTCTAAAGTACCTGCTTAGGCAAGCTTAGGCAGTTGCAGGAACCGTAGTTTGATCCCAGGCACCACGTGCTGTGCCAGCCCCACCCCCCAAGGCAGGTTGAGCCAGCCATAACATAAAGGTTTGAAAATAAATAAATAAATATAAACTTCTTAAACTGAGACAAGGACCAGGTGGGGCTTCCTACAGTTACTTACAGTAAATATTTAGGATGAATGGATCACTTCGGCTGCCACTCACTAGGTTCCGGGTTTCACACTCATAGGGTCCTGTGTCATTTCTCGTGACACTGAATAAAGTGAGAATCCTGCTGTCATTAGACAGTTTCAGCCTGCCGCCATCTTGAAGGCTCTGACCATTTATCCACCACAGGTAGGTTGTGTCCTGAGTCTCAGGTTCACATGTTAGTACTACAGCTTCCTCACCCTCCATGGGGCTGAAGTTTTTTCTTGTGATGTGAGGCTTGGGTAACACCGCTGTAAAGAAAACAGAGAGAAGATTGCCCTGTGTGTCACCTTTGATCTGGACAAAGGCATCTTCACCAGCATTGAGCTTTCTCATTTCTCAGCCAACTTGCATCCTTAAGGGACCAGACCAGAGTGCATCTCACAGGCAGGGGCATGAGGACTGGAGCACCCAGGCTAGGGGCAGCCTGCGATATGTATAAGAAGAACACAGGCTGTGTCATGTGTGAAATAAGCCACAGTAGTTGGCCATGGACAGACCCTGGCACCTCTTCTGGCTATACTGCCAGCCCCTGGTTTGCCTTGGGTCCTGTAGGTGCTGAGTCCCTGCAGCTGCAGAGCCCTCCATGCTCATCCCAGGGCATTTCCTCTGGGATTTGTTGTGCAAAGCTGTGCTAGAGACGTGTCCTGATGGGCCCTCCATTGTGCTGAAGCCTAGAGAAGACCCCAAGCCTGGGTGGAGGATAGTTGTGTATAGAAAAATCACACATGACGGGTACAGCATCAAGCCTGGCATTCAGCTCAGTGGCCAGCCTGAGGCCATCATGTGGAGAGAGGCTGCTGGGGTGCTTGCTGGTGACTGCCACGAGCACAAGTGCAATGGATGGCCTAGGACAGTGGGAGGGGACAGACGGACTTTAGAGAGCTGAATCATTTTCTTGTCCTTGGTTTTTAATGTCCTCACTATAGAGGGAAGATGAGGACCATGTGGACCTTTTGAGAATCTGGCCCTCATGGACCTTATGGTTTTGACAGGTTTAGGGTTACAATATTAGATGGTCAATTTTTGCTGTAAGGGAAAATTGTCATTCCTACCATGGATCTAAGTGTAATTCCTGAAATATTTCTTCAGAGGATGAGAAGGTCTTAGGCCAAACTCTGAAGACTTTCACAGTTACTTCTGAATCAAAGAGCGTTCCTGAGGTGAGTTTGAAATCAGCCACTCCCTGAGTAGGAGACCTGTGAGTCCTGCTGGGTGGGCAGACCTTATCAGAGAGGAGGTCGGAGGCATCTCTCTTATAAAAGAAAGCCTGAAAGCAAATTCTAAGAGGGTGTGCATCCTACTAGGAAATGTAGAAGTCTGTGCTGCCTGCTGCTGCTGGGAATGGGGCTCTATAGGCAGGTGCCCAAGCAGACACATAAAGTTGCTGCTGGCTTTTCTTTTGTCCCCAGGAATTACAAGTAAAGTTTTATTCAGTTCTTCCAGATCAGACAGAGTCTCCTAACATTACGATGGCTGATGTATCTCACCATGTTGGTAGACACATCTGTGACCTGGTGTCATCACAGGGACACAAGTTGGAGACACAGGCAAGGAACCCTTCAGACAGTGCTTGTCAGGCCAGTTTCCTCTTGTGGAGGCTTGGGGAGCCCTGAAGGGATGTGAGCCGTGAGGTCCCCCACCCCCACCTCTCCCGCCCCATAGGGAAGGATGGAGTTAGGAGTTAAATGGGAGGCCAACCCTGGGTTCTGGGCCTTGCAACTCTGTCCTTCTGCCTCTGACCCCAGCTGGGTCAGCACAGAGGACAAGCTCAAGCCTCGTTTGGGGCCTGTGCTACTCACTGGCACTAGGGAAGGGAAGAGCCCCAGAGAAGGACACAAGGGAAGCTCACCCACAGAGGGAACACAGCCTCATGACAGAGCCTTAGAGGGTGAGCTGCTCTGATTGATTTCTGTGGACTTTTCTATAGCCTAGGAGACTGAGCCTCGCCCCAGGTATTAGTGAGAGGAAGCAGAACCATTGGCCATCAGTGAGGGAGGAAAGGACGCAGTGCCCATGGGTCATCTTGCCTGAAACAGAGAGGAAGTCAAGGACAGGAGGTCAGAAAGAACTGGATGTGACTATTGCACCATACAATGAAGGTTCTGTGACTTCAAAGGCACCAGAGACTAAGATCTCCACAGCTACCTCAGAACCAAACAGGAGATTCTGTGATCATTTCCCACAGTCCCAGGGTCCCCCATGTGATATAATTCCTGGGGTGGCCTTAGGAGTAGGTGACTTAAGGAAGACAGAAAGAGTCTCAGTCTCTAAGAAGGTCCGGCTGCTACTGTGGCTGGAACCTTCCACGACACTGTGTGCAAGTCCCAGTCTCTGAAGGGGTCTGGGCCACTCCTTCCTTCATTGATTCACCCTTTGGCTGCTCATTCTTCCTCTCATTCATTACAAAGCTATTGAATTGGCCTTTATTGGGCAGGTTGGTTTCATGGTCTAGTGGAGAGTGAGAGAGCAAAGCCCTCTCTCTTATACTCCAGCAAAGTGATCCTCAGCACAGCAGGAAGGACAGGACATGAAGTCTGGTAAGGGAGGCTGTGGATCTGTTGCCTCAGGAGGGAGCCCCGAGCATTGTGCTGAGGGAGCTGATTTCATTCTAGAGTAAGAATTGACCTCCTCTGCATTTGGTCTTTCTGATCCAACCACACTCTTGTCAGCTAGTAAGCACCAAGATTAAAAAACATGACTCAGTAACTGGTCTCTAGTTCACAGACATCACACAAATCTTCCTGGTGGAGAGGATAGGGCTGAATTTACAAAGGTAGGCAATGCCTCTGAGGGGCATCGTGGGCTGTGTGACCCTGGTTTATTTCTTTGTGCCTGTGTCTCCCTGTCATAGGATCCATGGGAAATGGAATCTCTTTTGCTAAGTTATTGGTAAATCATCCAGAGCTACTTGTAGTTACCTGCCATTGGCATAGTCCGTGCTTACTGAGCAATCTATTATTTGCCTCCAAGACAGAATGACCTGGAGCAGTTCCTGATGGACAGATCACTTCCAGGAGTTGTTCTCCTCTTTGCTTCCCTGGGCACATTGAGCTTCTTGCGGGGTTTCCTAAGTTATCAAGGGAGTTAATGGCCTGAGCGCCTGTCACCTGTGCTGCCTATGAAAGTCTCAGGAGAAAGAACTCCCAGGTACCCTAACCCCGATGTAGTGCTTGCAACTGTGCTCTGGCTGGTGACCAGCATTAGGGATATGGAGGCTCAGCCAGCCACTAAATTATTGCTCTGCATCATCCTTAAGCAGTAGATCAAACTCAAACCCTGAGAACAAGCTCCCCACAACCACCTGGAGTGAGCAGCTGGGGACAGAGTTTAGAGGCAGGGGCTCCTGTAGCTGAGCTTGTGGGCACGCAAGAGTCCCTCACGCCAGGCACTCTGACTGGGTTCCAGAGTTGCTCTCAGGGCTATGTTAATAACAAGGGACTTGGGGGATGGATGGAGAGGATGTGCCTGGATCATGCTACTCCACCCAACTCTCCTTCCTTATGCAGCGGGGGTTCAGGTTGGAGACTCCAGTCTGCTGAAGTTTATTCCACTGTATGTGTCCTGCACTCCATGCCCACTGCACATTTGGGGGACATGATGTGACAGGGTGGGGAGTGCCATCTACGATGGATAGTTTTGTGTGTGTAAGAAGTGGGATTCATCCCCGTCCACACCCAGACATCATGGAGAATAACTCACGGTGTACTCGGAATTGTCCAGAAGCTTGGTCAATCTGAAGATGGCTCTTTATGACTAGGAGGGTGTAAAATCCTGAGTCCTTCTGGCTGACGCTCTGGAACAGCAGGGATCCGTTGTGGTATATTGTTTCTCGGTGGCTGTATGCAGGCCCCGGTACAGTGCTGTTAGTCTCTACAGCGTATGTTGCAATCTCATTGCTGAGACTTTCACCTTTAAACCACTTATAGCCTATACCGCTCTCTGGTAAATTGTGGACAAGTAGAAGAACATCTCCCCCTTCAGCAGCATGGAAAGGCACCGGTTCAATTGTAAGCTGAGCAGTGGTGGGTGGGGTCCAGAAGATTAAAAGTGAGGCTGGGAGAGTGAGGCAGAGAGAGAGAGAGAGAGAGGAGAAAAAAATTCATTAACACTGGAAAAAGGAAGAGAAAATATTGGATACCATATGGGAACATGAATCCTGAGATGTTTTCCTTGCTTAGTGTTAATGGTATGTGCGTGTGTGTGTGCATGCGTATGTGCGTGCGTGCGTGTGTGTGTGTGTGTGTGTGTGTGTGTGTGTGTGTCCATGCTGAGGTCAGCAGCAGCACCCACTCCTTCATGGCCCCTGAACCTGTCATTCCCTGTTTGGAGCCCTCTTCCCCGGGTGTCTGCATGGTCTCTGCTCGCTGCCCTCAGCTCCTGCTCTCGTTCAGGGCAGCCTGGGCAGATGCCTTCCCTGACCCCTCACAGACAGACCTGGGTCTTCAGTTCCTCTCCTTTTCCTGCTTTCTTCCCTCCATAACCTGGCCAACGCCTGACTTCCCCTCTAGATGGCCTTGCTGCTGTGTTTTCCTCCCACTAGGCAGACAGCTCTGTGGGCCCAGGCTCCTGTCTGTTCTCTGCTGGAGCCCAGGGTCTGGCATAGCCACAGACACCTGTGGATGAAGGAGCGAGGGCTCCAGGGGCCTGCCAGTCCAGGGGTTTGTGCACATTCCTGATGGTGATGTTAAGAATGGCACCTAAGGGGCCGGCGAGATGGTTCAGTGGTCTAAAGCGCCTGCTTAGGAGGGCTCAGGCGACTGCGGGGACTGCAGTTCGATCCCCGGCACCACATGCTGCGCCAGCGCCACCACCAGGGCAGGCTGAGCCAGCCACAAAATGAATAAATAAAGAAACAAAAAAAAAAAAAAAAAAAAAAAAAAAAAAAAAAAAAAAAAAAAAA
>PVKN010024958.1:0-14278 GCA_004027915.1 Capromys pilorides | reverse complement strand
TGGGAATCGGAAAACAGATCTGAGGTCCAGTGGAAAAAATTAGAAGATACAGAATCAACTGCAATGGTCCTTAATCACCTTATCTTTGACAAAAGTGCCAAACGTCTTTATTGGACGAAAGCCTCTGTAATAAATGCTCCTGGAAAAGCTGGCTCTCTACATGCAAAGATTAAAACTAGGCCCATATCTTTCACTATACACTAAACTAAAATCTAAATGGATCAAAGCTTTAAATATTAAAACACAAACACTAAAATTCCTGGAAGACAGAATAAGTAGAACTCTTGAAGACATGGGCAGAGGCAAAGACTTTATGAACAAAACACCAATTGCAGAAGAACTATCACAAAGAATCAGCAACTGGGATCTCAGCTTATTAAAAAGCTTTTACACAGCAAGAGCAACCTCCAACAGAGCAAAAAAGAGACAACTCACAGTGTGTGAATAAATGCCTTTTAAAAACAACTTTAAACCAGAAAGCAAGGGGAACCCAGCAGAAATGTCATTGGTTTAGGGTTGGTGTGCCTAATTAGAGCTCTGGCACTTTCCCAAGCAATCCTCAACTTCTGGGCCTTTCGTTTTATGATGATGCCAAAGTGATAAGCACTCAGGAGAACTGTATTCAAATTTTGCATTCTGACCTTTTCCTGGGTTAGTGATATTGAGATTTTCACCAGCAGAAGCCACGCTATTACAAGGGCAAACAACTCATCCTCAGCAGGGTACTCACTGTGTTGTTAAGCTGTGACACTCAGGAGGTTAGGGATACTAAATGCAAATTCTACTTAGGATATTTCCAGCCAAAGATGAGTTTACCAAGTCATGATAAGTCTAGGATCAAAAGTAAGTCAGTTCATACTTTGGCTTCATTTAACTCATCTGACATATAAAATATTTTCTTTATACTTCATAGGATTGCTTGGAAAAAAAATAGGTATTATTAAAATCTAAGGAACATGATTTAAAAGCCTGTTATACCCTAATGTAGCTATGTTTTAAAAAGAATCTATTGAGTAGATTTGGATCAGCAAACCCCATTAGAGAGATGAACAAAGATTGAAGAGACAGAGAGTATCTTTTCTGGGGGGTCAGGGGCCTACCCCAGAATGGAGTGAAGTCCTGAACTATTCAGGCCCCCAGATTTATTGAGGAACGACAGTAGCACAGAGTTCTGCTGAGGCAGATGTTTATTTTAGGTAGCAAGACATGGTGACTGATGACTTGGCTGAGTAACTTTTATCTGATTGGCCCTCCTCCCTCCGCCCCCCAAGTTCTTTGTTTTCCCCAGAAGACTGGAATTGGCAAAATGTTCCTGCTTGAAGACATTTTGGCTTCTTGGAATTAGTCTTCCACCTCTTGAGTCAACCTGAGCAGACATGGACTTGTTGGGTGTCACAAGGAATTCTCCAAGTATTTTAGTTGAATTTTTGTCATTGTAGAAAAGCTGCAATTTTGCCATATTTGAAACAAATTATTTATTTCATATATAAAATACCATTTAATTCATTAAAAAGCACAGCTTTCAAAGAAGCTTCTGAAAACAAATATGTGTACATTGGATTATGTATACAACTACTTTCTCTTAGTTCAGTGAGAAGAAATTTTTTGTACCAATAATGATTAGAAAAATTATCATGTCTATACCCTGTGCTCTGTATAACTACTAGGAGGACAACAATATGCATTGTATCAAATACTGGAAATGTACTACTAATGTGTTCTGAAAATAAATATTTGTTAGGATGTGGCTGAATTAAATCATAATTCCTCCACACCATGAAGCTACCTTGTCAATAAAAGAGAATTTAAAGACAGTGGTTTTGGGGGCCAGCAAGATAGTTCAGCAGACTAAAGCACCTGCTTAGGCAAGTTTAGGCAAGCTCAGGCAAGTGCAGGGACTGAGATTTGATCTCTGGCACCATATGCCATGCCAGCCCCAATGCCAGGCGCACTGAGCCGGCTACAGAGTGCAGGCCTAGTGGTGCACACCTATAATCCCAGTGCTGAGGAGAATGAAAGTAGGAAGATCACCATGAGTCTGAACTGCGTAGTGAGACCCTGTGACAACTAAATACATAAAAATAAACAAAGAAAGAAAGGAAAGGAAGACAACCGTTTCTGTACATTAAAAAGAGAGGGTTTTGTTATGTTTAGTGTTTGACTGATTTATATAATAGTAATTTTATAAGGTTTTTTTTTTCCGAATACAAATTTATCTCAAGATCTTCTCTCTGGTATTATCTATATTACAAGTGTCCACACGATAATTGATGTCATGCTTCTCTTCCATGTGATTCTAATATTCAGAAAACAAACATATGTTCTTGGAGGAAAAGAAAAATGATGAAGTAGGAAAACTGCCTACAGAGAAAAATTTCAATATAAATTTAAATAGAACAAATGCCTGGGAGATTACAGATGTTAAATGCAGCCTCCAAGGTAATACTTCTATTGTGTGAAATCCTACTGATTTATACTTAGGTAAAGAGAGCTCTAGAGATGAAATAAGAAAATGGAGAGACTCTTAATGTCAGCTCTTTTTTGCTGAGAGGTGATCATTGGCTAGCTAGGTAATAAGATGTGACTTGCAGATATCTTTCACTCCCAGCCCATACCTTCAGCAATTTTTGCTGACAGCTTTCTATATGTCAAGGATCACCAGTAGTCCTTTATAGAATCTCACTTAATCTGTATTGGTAAGATAGGTGTTATTATTCTAAATTTATAAACAAGAAAACTGAGACTTAAAGAGTTAAATAACATGCCCAAAGGCTAATGGGTTTTGCTAGAGTTGTATCTAGATGTCTTTCCAAAGCTCATGTGGACTTGGAGTTTTTTTTTGTTTTTTTTTTGAAGGTGGCTGAATCTAGAGTGTGTGATTGATTCTTAATGCAGTGGTGGGATGAAGGGTGCTGGTATTAATGATGGGTGATTGCTGGATCACTGATTGATTGGCGCTGCTCTAATCCTGGTAGCCTGGATACGATGTAAGGAGTCCTGTCTCATGTTCTCTTGTTGCTTTTTCTATCTTCCCCTGCAGTGACCTGTGGCCTGTCTGCCGTGTACCACCCTACCTTGGAGCCAATTTGGACTGAAATCTTTATGCACTGAAACCTCTACACACTGTGGGCTAAAACAATAACAACAACAAAAAACAACTTTTCCCCTTTAATGATTTTTAATTAAATAAATACATATATATTACAGGGTCTATAGGATCTCACTACACAGATCGGACTCATAGTGATCCTCCCATTTTCAGCCTTACAAGTGCTGATGCATGCCACCATGCCCAGTTTCAATCTCTGTTTCAGCATACCCTGGGGGGGTGGAGCTGGCATGACCCTCTGGAGATTGAACCCTGGTCCCTGTGTCTGCCTAAGCAGGTGCTTTAATCCACTGAGCTACCTGGCTGGCTCTCTTTTCTGCACTTAAATGTAGAATGAGATGAAAAAAAAATAAGTAACTTGTGTGTGTTTATGAGGGGGGGAATGGAAGAGGGAAAGTAAGCGAGGAGAGGGAGATAGAGGGGGAGAAGGAGGGGAGAAAGGAGAGAACGGGAAGAGGAAAGGGGGAAGACCTGATAGCTTTAAATTGACCTTCAACTCTTTGTTGATTCTAAGGACTGAGCTTTAGGAGATGCTGACATCTGACACATCTGGCAGCATCCCTGCATGAATGTTTGGGTCCAGGTCTTGACCTCTGGTCTTCTTATGGGCTAGTGGAATACTGCTTCACCAGCTGTTTGCGACAGTGACTGTAAACCTACTCAGGCTTGACGTTTACAGGAAGAGTCAGTTGTTTGTTGAACAGGCATGGCAGACGTTCCTCAGCAGTTCTCACACGCGTTCTCTGTCAGGCTGCTGTCTTCCTGGCAGAGCTGACACGCCCGCGGCTTCCCAGAGAGTAGCGTCTGGTCCCGTTCACCTGCAGAGTGAGCCTGCGGTCTGTGGCTTTCTTCATGGGGCTTTTTTAGTGTAACATTTTTCTCTTGAATTTCATATTTCCCACCTTTCAGTTCTGGCTTCTGGGCATTCTTTTGTGGGATGTGTCTGCTATTTTCCTTCCTTCCTTTTTTCCTTCCATCCTTCCTTTGCTCTTTCCCTCCCTCTTTCCTTCTGCTCTTTCTTCCTCCCTTTTTTTCTTTGTTTTGAGACTGGGGATATAGCCTCAGCTACATCTCAGACTTCTAAATTTTGTTTTATTTTCAGACATGATCTGACTAAATCACCAGATACCCAGGCTGAACTCAGACCTGTGATCCTCCTGCCTCAGTTTCCCAGAGTACTGCTGAATACAGGTGCACATCACTGCATGTGGCTTATAACTGTTTTTCTTTTTCTCATAAAACAAAATAAAACTAAACATTCTAACGCAAGCTTTTCCACTGCTTGGTAAGCCCCTCCACGTCCAGCTGCAGACTGTTGATCTTTTCTCCAAAGTCCTGTTAATGATGCGGTTTTCCAGCTCAGCAGACAGACAGCCTTTCTCAGACTGGTGCAATCTTTGTTTCAGTTGTTTAATGGTAGCAGCCATATGATTAGTTTTCTCTTCCAAGTGATTGTTTAGTTCTCTTTTTCTATTTTAATCATAAGTCTGAACTCGACAACTGGAAGCCAAGTTCGTGGTTGAGAGCCTGAGATCACCCAGCTGCTGCTGCAGAGACAGTGGCTCATCTTCCTTCCCAGACAGCCTTCTCTAGCATTGGCAAGGATGTGTTCCCTCCCCGCCTCATGCTGACCAGCAACTCCAGCTCCTCTGAGCATTCAGGCACAATGGTGTCTCCTTATTTAAATACTTTCTGGTATTACTTAGTGCTCACCTCTCTTAGCTGTCTTGCTTCTTAGGGAAGTTGGGGAGAGTGCTGAAGTATTTTTACTTCCATAGGTGAAGAAATAAATAAATAAGCCTCATACCTCATGAAGTAGCTTAATGGCTTAAGATGTACTGGGGCATGTATGCCATAGGTGGAGTTTTGAATTCTGAAACAGAGCTGGAAGAAATGGGAAAGAAATAGAACTTTAAGTTTTGACATTTAGGTTGTACTGTCAGTAGCTACTTTTGTATAAGAATAAACTTTTATGCCAGGGGCCGGTGAGATAGCTCAGCAGTCTAAAGTGCTTGCTTAGGCTAGCTTAGGCAACAGCAGGGACCGTGGCATGATCCCTAGCACCATATGCTGCACCAGCCCCACCCCCAGTGCCAAAGCTGGCCATAACATAAAAAAGAAAAATTAAAGCTTACTTTATTTTATTTTTTTGCCTTTTTGAGACAGGGTCTCACTATGCAGTTCAGGCTGCCCTTGAGTGCACTTTTGTAGCCCAGACTTGGTCTCAAACTCACACCAGTCCTCCTGCCTCAGCCTCCCAAGTGCTGGGATTACAGGCATGTGCCCCCAAGCATGGCTTAAAGCTTACTTTAAAAAAAAAAAAGAAAACTTTTATGCCAAATGGAGGTGGATACTGTAAGGTTACCAGCTGCCAGCTGCTTTTTCCTACCAGCGCTTTATATTTAACCCTTCTTAGACTGTACTACAGCTCATGCAAACTGCATGCTTTCCTTAGTTCTTTCAATAGTGCAGCTTCACAGTGTACTTATTAGTGATGACCTGAGTTTGCATTCTGAAGCTAAAGGCAGTATACTTTGTGAGAGGGCTGGGAATAGGCCTATAAAATTCAAAGTTGTGAATGCTTTTTTTTTTAAATCAAGTTCTTCATTACCCCAAAGTAGACCATAAAACATGGATTCTTCTCACTTTCCCATTTGTTCCATTATTTTTTTCATTATTTTGATATCTGTGTGACAGCTACATGTGTCTCAGATATACTCCAGCAAAATAAACACACAGTCTTATTCCTATAGTAAGCTTCCCTATAGGTTAGTATACTTTTAAAATCATACAAATAGCAGATTAATTTGGGATTGGAGAAAAACTGACATTAAGACCTTATTTTAGCTACTCCCCTTATTGCTGACACAAAATACACCCACAACTCAGGGAAGGAGAGTTTTATTTTGAGTCATAGGCTGTAGAGGCTTCCGTCTCTAGTTGTCTGGCTCCTAGACAGCAAGGCATGGCAGCGGGGAAACAGCTCACAGCACAGCAGGCAGGAAACAGCAAGCAATCAAGGGAGGAAGGAGAGAAATAGGCCCAGGCAATACTCCCTGATCCACCTCCTGCAATCATGCTTCACCTGTCAATATCTTACATAGCTATAAACTTACCAGTAAGTGAAGCCACTGATGAGGTTAGGCCCCCGTGATCTAACCACGTCACAGAAGCCCCACCTGCGAGCTCGTGAGGCTTTGTGGGGACATCTAGGTATGAACCATAACAGATCCTACCCAAGATTCACATATTCTGGTTTCCTCTAAATTTGCAAAGCAGAAATGTAGTTAAATGAAAAATTATTATGTAGACTCCCTAAAAAGTTCATTTTCTTTTGCAAATAGTACAGCATGTTTAAGTGAAATCACTCGTGTCACCACATGCATTCTTACTTATGACTTCTTAAATAAATCAGTCAGTGAGCTAATAGGTTTATCAGACTATTAGTGCAGAATGGGTACTGTCACCCATGTCTGAAACTTTATTGCACTGAAAATGAAATAGAATAGGTAAGAATGGTTATTATTAAGTAGGTAGTTGGGAAATAAGACTGATATAATTTAAGAATATTGCAGGGAAGAGAAATTTGATCTCAGTCTTGAAAATGAGTAAATCTTAAACCTGGGTAGAGCGGTACATGTTTCTAATCCCAACACATGGGAAGATGAGGCCAGAAAATCATGGTGAGTTCAAGACCAACCTGGGCTACATAGTGAATTTGAGGCCAGCCTGAACTATATAGTAAGACCTTCTTTTTTTTTTTTAAAAAAAAAAGTAATATTTAAAACAAGAGAAAACAGTTTTCTAAGCAAGAGATCTAATAATAGGAATACATATCTCAGCAACAATAAAAATGCCTAGTATCAAATACTTCTGGTCAGTAGTGAAAAATGGTTTAAATGGGGAAAGATAAAACCAAATTATAGAGCATTTTAAGTCATAGCCATAGGAGTTTACCTTGACCTTAGTTTGAGAGATACCAGGGAATTCGTACTTTTTTCTTCATGTAAGGGTAACACAAGAAAGCCAACATCAAGCGGCATTGCTGGGAGTAGGGTGGATGCAGGACCTAGGCTCTGGGGCCTGCTGAGTGCTAGTGAGAGGGCGAGGGCAGTGGAGGGTAAGCACTTGGCTGTCGTAAGAGAAGGCAACTGGGATAGCAGGAAGGATGAGTGGCGAACCTGAACAGCTTTATCAGATGACTCTATAATATGATAATCTATGTAATATGATACCTGTTTTTAAGAAAAACAAAACACAGCTTTGAGTTGTTTTTGAGCTTCTAGCCTATTTCTGAGAACAGAGGAGCATTTCTTTTACTCTTTTACCCACTCCCCAACCAGCAAAGTCCTTCATAACTATTCTAATATACATCCTCAGAAAAAATGTCTGCCGATTGTGCCACAATGCAATATATAAGCCTGCTCTTTTTCTATCCCCTTTATGTAGACTGTGTCTACACTTGAATTCAGGTTTGTCTTTACTAAGCCCTACACTTTTCAAAAATGCCATAAATAATGCCACTTCACTGTGTTACTTGCTTCATTATGGCTAGAGTTATTACTAATTCTTTTTTGACAATCACCAATCTTGTCCTAGTTTTTTTTCTTTTTTTGTACTTTAGGGAAGGGTCTATAGGTTGTTCAGGGTCTCACTGCTAGACTGAACTCATAGTGATCTGACTTTTTACAGTCTCCCAAGTGCTGGGATTGCAGGAGCACACCACCACAGCCAGCCTCAGTTGCTGTCTCAGTGCGCCCTGGGGGTGGGGCTGGCATAGCAGGCCTGGGGATTGAACTCCCGGCCCCTGCACCTGCTTTATAACCTACTTTTGTGTTTTAATTTTTATATTCAGTTCGTAAGCTAGTTAACTGATACAGCTTGGGGCACAGGGAACATGTCTCACAAGTCTTTGTATATATTGCCTGTGTGGCTTAGATAAGTGCTCAGCATAGAAATATTTTGCAATACTGTACCATACAGTCCTGATGCATACAGCTGGCATTTCTCATCTAGTTTTTGTTGCACCCCTTTAATTCATCTTTCTGCCTCCAACCTATCCTTTGTCTTTCTGCCCAAGTTATTTTCATAGATTTTAGTTGAGATTGATATCCCATCCCCCAAGATCTTTACCTTAAGGATTAAGAGGTTTAAGGTTTTCTGTCACCTGGTTCTGTGTTATGTTTCTATCCACATCCTGTACCTTGTCCTCCACATGCTGTGTGGTCTGGTCATGGGTCAAAAATGGTTAATGTCAGCCTTTTATTTACAGATATAGAGTAGACTAAAAGCACTTCCTATTTCTGGTGATTCTTGTTTTTTTAAATCCTGTACATTACAGAAGAGGCTTTTTGGGGGGTAGGTCATCAATCAAGCAAATTCAAGCTGCTTCTTAGCTGAGACATAAAAATTAGATAAATTTATCAGTTTGCCATTGATAAAACTAATTCTCTAGCCTGGTGTGGTGGCTCTCAGCATTTAGGAGGTTTAGCCAGCAAGATTGCCATGGGTTTTGGCCAGCCTAAAGTATATAGCAAGTTCAAGACCAGCCTGAGGTATATAGTGAGATTCTGTCTTACCTCCCTCTCCAATTTATTTTTCTAAAATAAAAAGATGTTTGAGTCAGATTCAAGAGATTTCTATGAATGTCAAAGCTCACTATTCAGTAGTGGTGATGCTGTCTATAAAGTGAGAATATTTTACTTTGATTTGTGGCTAACATAAGAAAACAAAGTTAAAAGAGGAGTAAGCTCTGGAAAGCCATCTCCTAATCTCCACACTATCTGAACATACACTGATTTCTCCAGTGATATCTTTATTGACCTGGAAAAATTCATAACCACTGCTTTTCTTTACTCTTCAAATTCATATGATAAAATACCATGTTACCACGATTCAAGAACTATAAAAAAATAGTTCTACTAAAGATCTACTAAAGACCTATTCGTTGTGAAATTTTGGGTGATTTTTTTTTTCTTCAGGATTCAGGACTGAACCCAGGGCCTATGCACTAAACTATGTACCCTTGCTCTTTAAAAATTCTATGTTTTGAGACTAGATCTTGCTAAGTGCTAAATTGCCAAGCCTGGGCTCAAATCTGTGACCCTACTGCCTCAGGCTTCCAGAACGCAGAGATGAGATGTCTGCACTGAAGCGCTTATGCTCCCTCTCAGTGCTCACAGAAGAGTTAACATGCAATTTTCCATTCTATTTAGTGTGACTGTATGAAATGCCTATATTCTGGAACATTCTTGTGTTTAAAATATAGGAACAATGAGATACTCTCAAAATCAACAGACAGGAAAGCACGTACAAGCAGGTGGGGTGGGGGGCGTCCCTGGGCCTGCTGTGCTACTTTGGCCCTGCCCCTGGGGCACACTGAGACTGCAATTAAGACTGGGCATGGTGGCGTGTGCCTGTAATCACAGCTCTTGGGAGGCTGTAAACAGGTGGATCATTATGAGTCTGATCTATTAGAGATCCTAAACACCCTGTAGACCATTCCCTGAAATACAAAAATCAAAACAAAACAAAACAAACCAGACAGGGCTTTAAATGCATGCAGACTCTAGGAAAATAGAACATGAAATAACTTTTTTTGTGTGGAGGTTTGTGGTCTCTAATCTTCAATCTGTTTCAGTTTGTTCCACAGTAGAGAACACTGGAAAATGCCAGCTGAAGAAAGCCTGTTCTTTTGGCAGCCTTCTCTACCTTCCTTTACTGTAATCTGGCTTCTACTTCTACTAAAGGTCAAAAGTCACAGAGAAACAGTAAACCTCGTAAGAAGTGTTGCTTCTTTCTTTGCCAAATGAAAAAGTTCTACAAGTAATTCCAGACATTCGAGTCAGTGGAGCTTTTAGAATCGTGCACTTAAAAGTTGCGTGGTATGTGCCTATAGTCCCAGCTACTTGGAGGCTGAGGCAGCCTGTTCAGTTTGGCCCAGCCTGAACAACACTGCAAGACCCCAGCTGTGCAAACCAAATCAAACTAAACCACCAAATCTTGTATGCATTTCTCTGTGCAGTCTTAGATACTTCTTGTATCACTCATTTCTTAAAAAAAAAAAATGAAAACACTAGTTGTTGCCTTGACTTCTCTGTACAATGTTAAGTGTGTATTTCACCAGAATTTTCTTATATCTTGAGACTCCTCATTTATCCTCTCAGTAATTACTTTTGTAGCTCTCATGGGATCCAGTGAGCAGAAAAAAAGGTACAATGTTCTCATGTGACATCCAGGGTATAGCTGAAGTTTATCATATAATTATAAAAATTAATGACAATTTGTACCTCTATTAAATGTTCTAAATTAAGAGAACCTGGTGCCGTGAAGTCATCTAAAAAAGGGATCAAATCTGGGTAAGGAGGTCAGGGTAGGCCTTCCTCGGGACACAGCAATTGCTCTGATAGGTGAGTGCTGAGTAGCAGCTAAAATTACACTAGCGCAGAGGGACAGTGAAGTACAAAAGCTTTTTGGGGCCAGTGAGCATGAAACCTCCAAGAGAACCAAAGGAGGTGAGTGCAGCTCATACAGAGCTAGGGGAAGTACAGACATGGCTAGAACAGAAGGTAGGGTCAAGCCATGTAGGTATCAGGCCATAGGAAAAACATCACCTTTATCTTAATGTTTAGGAGAACTGTCAAGGATTTCTAATCAACAAGGGATAGGATGAAGTTTGTGCCTTACAAGGATACTTAAAGCTAGAAAGCCAACAAAACACTAGGTGGGGAGGAGAGTGGTCAAAAGGAGATTGTGAGATACCTGCACCCCTCTAGGCTTCAGACGGTGGCACCCTGCTCAGGGAGTTGAGACAGTAAGCTGGAGGGAGATTGAGGTAAATTGAACAGAATGTGGTAATAAAGTGAATATATGGGCGACGTCTGGGTTTCTCTGTTGGCAAAAACTTTTACAAATTAAGGGTTACACAGACCTACTTATTTTCTGAAGAAATATGACTGTTTCAATGACCTTTCAGAATTAATTTCTGCAGCCAAGATTAATGGAACATTTTATATATTACATTGGCTACTGGTGGTGCAGGCGTGGACAAGGCAGTCTCCCAGGAGCTTGTTCTGGTTGCCAGGTCTGGAGAACATGAAAAACAGCACAATTGCAATCACAACAGAAACAGTGTTTAAACTATTGGCAGTCAATTTTTTTTCTTTCTTTCTTTCTTTTTTTTTTTTCCTGTCAGTTGCAAGTATATTTTTGAACCATTAAGAGAGGTCTCTTTTGACTCTGATGCAACAGTAACATCAGAGTTGCCTCCTTGCAACCTCACCAGGGGAAGAATGGTGGACAAGATCTCTGCAGGTTGTTGGAGGTCCCTGGAGATGCCTGAATCTGCCCACAGGCAGAGGTGGCCTGGAGGCTGTGGTTGTTACAGGGCAGAACAGCTCCTCAGCCTGAGAGAAGAGGTGTTAAGACTTTGACTCCTAATTCCTTAAAAATGGAAGAGTGACTGGGTATGGTGGTGCATTCATGTAATCCTGGTGCTGGAGAGGCTGAAGCAGGAGGAAGACTATGAGCTGGAGGCCAGCCTGAATTACACAGGTAAGCCCTGGCTAAAAAAAAATAAAAATAAGAAAAAAAAAGAGGACTGAATTCCTAGCACCATGTGTTGCCAAATGGATTGTGATATCTTTAGAGGAAGTGAGCTTGTAAAACTGTGGAAGATGAAGCTTCTGGAGAAAGCAGGTTGTGAAGTGGAACTAGAACAAGAAAATGAGAAAGAACACAAGGAGATGCTCAAAGGTAGATAGAAAACTGAGGGAGCCATGGGTAGTGCTGAAAACCTGTAACCCCAGCTCAACCCGGGCAACTTAGCAATTTGGTGAGAAACTATCTTAAAAAATTAAAAAAAAAAAAAGGCTTAAAATATAGCTCAGTGTGAAGGCCCTAGGTTCAGTCTCCAGTGCACAGAATAGAAACCCTCAAAGAGTAAGTTACTATAATGTTCAGATTACATTGTTTCAGGAGCACAGTGGTTAGAAATTCAGAAGGAAAAGCGCTTCATAGCGCTCTACAAATTCTAAAGTCTCTTACTGCCTCAGAGATACCAGGTGGAAAAGAGGAGGAGGAACACGTGTGTGTGTGGGGGGGGGGGAGCAGCAGAAATTGAAAAGCAGGCTGCTAAAGGGAAGGTATTGTTCCTTTTTACATTGGCCAGTTGCAAAAAGATTTAAGCCCTTTCTCAACTAGGAAGAAGCACATCACTAGATTAAGAAACAGAAGTACACATTTATTTTGCCTTTGCCATTACCTCATGGACTACTGCTAGATTGTTAACAGGTCAAGGAAAGACAGAGAATCAAGAAAATTGTGTGATTCTGTATGTTGAATGTAATTTTTAGGTAAATTTCTTAAAAGCTTGCACCAGTGGGAAATAATTAAAAATCAAGCCCGTGTTATAATGGTTAGCTTTTTGATCAAGCTTTGGCTTTGCCAAGTGAAAAACTGGATACTTGTCTCTACATTATTTTAATGCTTTTTTAGTTTCTCTTTTGTACTTAGGAAGGGCTCTACTTAAATGTTATTTTTATTAAAAAGGAAGCTTGGTTTTTTAAAGATTATATTAGAAAAGGTCAACTCAGAGCGGTTTAGGGAGTGATTTGACTTTCTTAGGCCTACAAAATGTTTACAGACTTAAAGAAGAATCTGTCCTGCAAATGCTATTTCTCAGTTCTAATAATGGTTGGTGCTCACCAGACAGGAACAAAACTGGCTAACTGTGATGTCTCTTCTTTACCAGAACATTTTTTCTTGAATCTGTCATATTTCCAATTACCAAAATCTAAGAAAAATGAACCACATATGGACTCAAAAGCACTCAATGATATTATTTATCAAAATAAATTTAATAAAAGTATTCAAAGACCATTTCAATATTTAGCTGCCTTCAAGACAGTTTTTGGCACTCACAATGGATACGATAGTTTTCTACACAACAGCATTCATTCTATTTCACACGCCATTTAACAATTCAAACAGACCTTTGCAGTTTCAACTATACATGACACAACAGTACTGATGATCCGTAGTCCTAAGAACTTCAATACCTTTACATAGAGTAAACATTTTAATGTTGCGACTAACACACTAAAACTAAAACTAAAACCACTATGTGGCAACACAGAGTGACTTAGGGAAAGATGCACAGCCCACGAGTTAAGGCCACATAATCCCAGATCTATTGACGTTAAGTGTTTTTGGACCAATAGTGCTACACCGTGTCTTCATCTCACACTCCTGCTCTGCTGGCGACATATACCGTGTTCAGCTACTCTCCCTCTCTATGCTCTTCACCCAGCACAGGAAGCTGCTCTGGTGCCAGTAATCTCTACACTGTCTGCCTGCTTCACTACCCAACTTTGAATCAATAGTTTTGAGTGATGTTTCCTGCACACTCAGGCTGAATTCAAGGTCAGTCTTTTTGGCCGGTCCTAGCCTTTTCCCTTAGGAAAAAGATGAAATGTTCTCCATTTTTGGACTCTTTTCTTTCATCTCATGTAGCATGGGGCTCTGTGTTGATCTGTGGTTTTTTACACAAGTCTTGGTAGAATTCTGATTCCAAGAAACGGGGATAGGAGTTGTTCTCCATCAGGCTGTAGACCCTTTTCTGGGCAGTTGTAAAGCAACCACTTGTAGCTTCTTGTATATTTTGGGCAATCAAGGTTTTGGTCTGAAAGTCTATGTTTATCTGAAATAAAAGCAAAAAAAAAAAAAAAGTGGTTTATTTGATATTTAGATTTAGAAACTGAAATTTTGTGTTTGAAAACAAAAAATTTAGTGTGTGATTAGTCTCACCAGCCAAGTTTATAGAAATTTAATTGAAAATTAGGACAGTGAGGGAAGGGCCTTTTTATTGCCCTTAATTTAATGCTTGCAGCTCTTTTGTTTTATTTTGGTGCTAGATTTTGCTGAAATAAACTTTTCTTCTTACCTCTTTTGGAGCTTCCTTTTCTATGAAGTCAGTATATATTTTCCTTGCTTTTGAAGACAGTTTTTGGGGTGATTTAGTTTTTTTGAAGTCTTCACAAGCCAACCAGAATTCAATATTTTCTTCACAGAACTCAGACTTTAAAAAGGCTCTGAATGCAGCAAGACCATCTGAAGGAAGAAGAAAAGAACACAAAGCGTGAAGGACTGAGTCACCCAATAATCCCTTGT
>PVKN010024957.1:0-14278 GCA_004027915.1 Capromys pilorides | reverse complement strand
ATGATCATGTGATTTTTTTGTCTTTGGCTCTGTTGATATGCGTACTACATTTATTGATTTACATATATTGAAACTTACCTGCATTCATGGGTTGAATTCCACTTAGTATTATCTTTTGGATAAATTTTTCTGAACTCAGTTTGGTGGTATTTTATTGAACAATTTTGTGTCTATGCTCATTAGGAAGATAGGCCTGTAGTTCTCTATTTTGGTTGGGTGTTTCTCTGGCTTTGGCATTAGAGTAATGGTTGCCTCCAGGAGTATGCTTGGGAGAAATGCTTCCCTTTCAATTTCATTGAAGAGTATGAGAAGAAGTGGTGTTAAATATTCTCTAAATTTCTTGTAGAACTCAGCTGTAAACCCCTCAGGACTTGGGTTTTTCTTTGTTGGTAAGTTTTTAATTACATTTTTAATTTCATTGACTAATTCTGGGTTATTCATCATTTTAATATTTTGTTGATTCTATTTTGGTAATAAATATTTATCTAGGAGTCTGTTCATTTTTCCTGTGTTTTCCATCCTGTGAGAGTAAAGATTTTGTAAGTAGCTATTGATATATGAATTTCTATTGGATCTATAGTGATTGAGCCCTTTTTATTCTTTATTGCATAAATTTGATTTTTTTTCTTTCCTTTTTCCACAAGGCTGGCTAGGGGTTTATCAATTTTATTTATTCTTTCAAAGAATCAACTCTTCAACTCATCAATTCTTTGTATTTTTAATAATCTCTATTGTCTTATTTTGCTCTGATCATTATAAATTCCATCCTTCTTTGGGCTTTGGGCTTGACTTGCTCTTTGTTTTTTCATGATTTCCCTCTTTTCATTCCTTTTTCCATAAATTTGACATTTTTTTCCTTTTTTGGATAAGGTTTGTTGGGGGTTTAATGCTTTTACTCATTCTTTCAAAGAACCAACTCTGATTCACTCATTCTTTGTGTTGTTTCTTAATTTATATTGTGTTAATTTGTGCTCTTTCTGTAATTTCTTCCTTTCTTTGGGCTTTGGGGTTGACTTGCTCTTATTTTTTTTGGAATTGTAGATTCAGTATAAGTTTGATTATTTGGGCTCATTTTGTTTTTTTAATGTGAGAATTCCCAGCTATGCATTTCACCCTTAGGATTGCTTTAATTGCAACCCACAGGTTCCAATCAATTGTATCTGTATTTTTGTTCAATTATAAGTATTGTTTGATTTCTCCTTTAATTTCATCTGTGAGCCACTGATTGTTCAAGAAGTTATTATTAATTTTCCATGTGTTTGTGGGGTTCTTGCAGTTTCTTTTGTCAATCATTTCCAGCTTCGTTGCAGTATGGTTAGATAATATGCATGGGTAATAGCAATTTCTTAGCATGTGCTTAATCATATTATATGTGGTATGAAATTGTCTAACTTGAGGAATAATCCGTATGTGCTAAGAAGAGTATGTATTCTGATGTTATTGGGTGTAACACTCTGTCACGACCTAATAAGTCTATTTCTTAACAGGTTTGCTTTAGTCCTGTTGCTTATTTGATGATTTTTTGCGTAGTTGTTCTTATCTTTGTGACTACGGGGTGTTGATGTTCTCCCTTATAATTGTGTCGTTGTTTATTTGATTTTTCCTGTCTGTTAAAATTTGTCTTATATAGTTTGGAGCTCCTACATTGGGTACATACATATTTATAATTGTTATCTCTTCTTCTTGCAGTTTTCCATACTACATACAACAAGTATGTAGTGACCTTCTTTAGCTCTTTTATTATTCTTTTTTTTAATGATTTAAACAAATTTTAATTTTTCCTAATACTTACAATCTATGGTGAAGTGGACTATTATATAGACTTTATATAGTTACAAATTCAAACATAAAAGACACTACACTTAGAAAGAAGGAAACTTTTTTAAAAGATGTTTTCAATTGAATCAATGAGATAAAAAGATAGTGAGGCCCTGTTTGCTACTTACATGAAAGAGGATTTTTAAAAATAACCACTGCACGAAATACAAAGGGTGTGGTTGTGCTGTGGCATTAAATTTTTCTCCATGTTTTTCTTGACTGTTCAAGAGCAAATTAAAGTTTCCACAGCAAATTTGTTTTCAAAATGCCAAATTGTGATACAATCGCTGGCTTCACATTTCAGAATACCTCTAATAGTTTCTCTGCATTGCAATTTGTAAGTTTCCTTGTCATGGCATAGTCGATAAATAAAGAAACCCAAGTAATCAATGTTTTCAATTTGATCAGTAATATCCATATGTTCATGAATCAGGTATGACTGAGGCAAATACGTTCCAGTCTTGATGTTAATGAGTAACTCCAACAAGTTTCTGGGAGGCATAACAATGGAAGTATTCAGAGGGACCACATAGCACTTATCCAGGTTAAGATCTAAATAGGCAGTGAGTTTCTTGTTAAAATCATGAACAATGTTGGCAGGATCACTATCTGCAAATTCTGGAACAGGCACACTGATGATTTCAACCTCTTCTTTAAAGATCTTAATATTTTCTTCAATTGTCTGATAGGAGCAGCTGGGGCATCTGCAGAAGGCTCAGTTAAGATGACATCATCTTTGATGTACTTTATTCCACAGTAGTACACGTCATCTGGTTGAAGTGTAAAATATTTGTACCGGTATGCTCCTCCCAGAATGACTCCCAGAAGCATAAATCCTAGTCCAAAGCACATGCACCAACACCAGGCTCTTGTCTGGCCAAATGGTACCACATCATCTGGGTCCTCCATCCAGTGATCTCTGTGGGAAACTCCAAATGATGCAGGAAGAAAAAACTGATCTGGGGTGGATGACCTCCAACAGGGAACCTCCAAATGATATAGGGAAAACCATCCCCCAACCTGAAAAGTATCTGGGATGAGTTCGTGTTCTCTAAAACTGAAGAATGAATTTTAGGAACAAACAGAGGTAATGAAAAGAACATATTTATTGAGGGAAAGAAAGCTCCTGCCTGAGAGAGGGACAGAAGGGGGGGTCCCGAGTTGGTGTCCCCCTTTATTCTTGTTTTGAAGTTCACATTGTCAGCAACCAGAATAACTACCTCTGCTTTTTTATGGGTTCTTGTAGCATGGAGTATTGTTTTCCATCATTTGACTTTCAGTCTATGAATTTCCTTTTGAGTTGATAGTGTTTCTTGTATACAGCATATTGTTGGATTTTGTTTCTTGATCCATTCTGTCAGTCTTCTTCTTTTGATTGATAAATGGAAGCCATTTGCATTGATGGCTATAACTGATATTTATTGGTTCTGCTTTGTCATGTTAATTTCCTCCTGCAAGGTTCTGCACTTTTTTAATCTGTTTGACTGCTTGCTCTGGTTGATGGTTCCTTTCTGGTCTTTTCGTTGAAGTTGTGATCATTTTTGTCTCTCTCTAGAATAAGTTTCAGTACTCTTTGTAGGGTTGGTTTTCTGGTCATGAATTTCTTCAGCTATTCTTTATCATCAAAGTATCTATTTTCCCTATAAATTTTGATAACTTTGCAGGGTATATCAATCTGGTTTGGAAGTTTTCTTTTCAGACCTAAAATGCTTCATTCCCAGTTCTTCTTGCCTTGACTGTTTCTCTTCAGAAATCTGCTATGATTCTGATGGTCTTTCCATTACAGGTAATGTTTTACCCCCTGCTTCTGTAACAGCTTTTAATATTCTGTCCTTTTGCTGAATTTTTGGGATATTAATTATTATGTTTTAGGGTGTGAATTTATTTTTATTATGGCTAATTGGAGTTTTATATGCCTCAGTTAACTGTATGTCAGATTCTTTTCACTTGCTTGGGAAATTTTCTTCTACTACTTCTGCAAATAGTTTTTTATGTCATTTGTGCTGACTCCTGCTGTTTTATTGACATCAACAGTCTTATACTATTTTTTTTTTTTGCCTCACCTTGAAGCTGCTGAATTGTTATTTCTTGATTCTTTGTTATTTTTAAGAGATCTTTCCTTTTGTGATCACTAGCTTCATTGTTGTCTTCAAGGTCTGAAAGTCTATCTTTAGTTTGCTTCAAGCAGTTTTTCCAGTTTACAGCGGAAATTTCAATTTCTTGGATATTTGCTTAAATCTGTTTCATGCATTTTAATTTTTTCCTGTATTGTTCATTTGATGTTTCCATCATTTTTTATGCTCCTGGATTTTTTTGTCTATGTTTTCTTTAGATGTGCTGAGAAATTCTTTCATGATTGTGGTCATTTTCTTTTTTTTTTTTTTTTTTTAACCCGAGAGATTGTTTCTGATCTGATTTCTTCTATAGCCTAATGGAGTTGTTTTTTTCTTCAGCTTCTATCATTTCATAAATTTTAAGTGTATGCCTTTCAAATTAGTCTATGTCCTTGCCTCTTTGACTTGTTCTGATTGGGCCGGAAGTCTGAGATTTACATTTGCTCCTTCAAAGTTCACCAGCTCAGTGCTGCTCCTGTTATATTTGGAGGTTCAGGACATGGTTCACCAAGGCTCCTAAAGCTGTAAAGTCTTAGCCTGGCTTCTGCAATGTTTGTGGATGTGGGTCAAAGCTCAGCAAAGCTCTTGAGGTGGTAGGACATGTGAGGTCTAAGTCAGTGTTGCTCTTATGATGGTGTAAGGGTGGCGAAGGGCTCTCTTAGTAAGCCTTTTTCCAGATTACAGCATGGATGTGTAGCACTGGAGTTGTTGTATATGTTTAACCTTCTTTCACTTCCTAATATCAGTACTATTAGCTGTATCTTTTGAGCAGAGTTCCTATGGAAGAAGTTTTGTGTCAATGATCTTTCGTGATCTGTAAACTGTATAACTTGTCTTTTGCTGTTCTCCTTGGACAAAGCTACTTACATCAGAGAATGAAACCTTCTGAGGATCTTGGAGAGACAGGTCACTGATCTCTTCCTGCTTGCATATGTTAAGGAGATTTCTTGTTCACAAGAGTAGCTAACTTTTGGTTGAAGAAAACAATAAAGAAACTCTAATTACAGATCCATCTGACCCCAACTATGGCCATAGACTTACAGGAGAATTTTCCAAAAGTGCTACCTTGCCTTCCTTTTCCAGCAGGATTTGAACTGTATTCATATCTTCATTCTCCACTTTCCTGTCATTTCCCTTAAGCTTCTCTGAATGGAGGTTTTCATAGTGAAGGTCTTGGATCACTTCCTGTAGGTCTTGCATGTGGGTGATAAGCATCATCCTCAGCTTTAGAAAATCATTACCTTTGAGGTTCTCCATCTCCACAATACCTATGGGTAGAGGCATCCTCTGACCTTCTTGCCTTTGGCTTCAATCATCTTCAATGATTTAACCACAGAGAATGGGATACTGGTCTTAACAGCCTAGTTTGCTCTTTAAAGTTTTCATCTTCAGATTTTGCTTCAGGTACATGATAGATAATGTCATGTTCTTCACCTTCAGCCAAAATCTTTCAGTTGTCTGTGCTCCTTGAGTGTGAGTGTTGGCTCTAGCAACTACAGGTACAATATTTACCTTATTGGGTACTGCTTTCATAAATGCCACACATAAAGGCTTCAGCCCATCTTCACAGGGTGAAATAAAGTAGAAGCAGCAGTGCATCTGTTGTCAATGATGTAGCACCTGTTTAAGGTACTCTGCTCTTGCAGATAGCATTAAAATGGCTCATTAGTGTAGGAGATGATGGTCTTAAAACAATCCCTACAATTGACAGCACCCCCAAGGTCAGGCGTGTTCACTAGTGCTGTTCAATCTCCATGGCTTCAGCCTCAATTTGGACAGTTTTTCCAATATTCTCTGTGGCTCCAGGTACTATGATTATTTCAGGATACAGATCAGTCAGGAATAGGCTGTTTATTACAGTCAGTTTTCCTAGATCTGACTCACCAGCTGCTATCAGCATGAATTCAAAACTTTTTTTCACTGATTTTCAGCGAACTTGATTGGGAAGGTTTGCAAATCCAAAA
This sequence comes from Capromys pilorides, assembly GCA_004027915.1. Classification (NCBI taxonomy): domain Eukaryota; kingdom Metazoa; phylum Chordata; class Mammalia; order Rodentia; family Capromyidae; genus Capromys; species Capromys pilorides. The sequence continues at coordinate 8,382 of PVKN010024957.1, read as the reverse complement.
TACTCAGAAGTTTCTGGATGTATAAACTGAGTTGGTTTTTGCTTAGACATCTTTCATGTTGTCTTTCCTATCAGCCCACACACTGGAAAGAACAAACAATTGCCAGGGGAGTTTTCCAGAGAAGAAAACCAAAACAGAATGAACCAACCCTGTATCTAGAAGCTTTTGAACTGGCTTACTCTTGACATCTAAGATTACCCAGGGCTCTTCAGAGGAGCTGGTGATGTCTCTGGATAGGGGCACTGCAGGTTCCTCTGGGCCTTTTCAATCATCAGAACAGGAAATGAGGGTTCTGGCTGTCCTAACCTGTCTCTGGGAGTGGGCATACTCAAACCTCCCATGCCATGATTCAGGTGCATTAGCTGCCTCATATAGAGCAGGACTCAAAGAGAGAGGCCTTATACAATTTTATTCCCAGTGTCCAGTTTATTTGCACTTGAAACAGAAATTCTTTCCTCAAGTATCCCTGGGTTATTCTTTCAATGAAGTAGATGAGTGTAAACCATTACCAATGGCAATAACTATAATTTTAGCCATTTTCTTTTCTCTATTGGGTCTTGATTGGGCCATGGGTGGCTATGGACCTATCTGAAGATTTCATAGCTTATGCCAATATGTGGGGTTGACTGAGAGATAAAATGTTCCCTTAGTGCCCCTTCCTGCCTAGAAGATGGATCTCTATTAGTATGCTACTAATATAGCAAGGCTTCTGCTAATTGGTCATGAAACAAAGCTGTATTTTCCTCTTTACCCTGTAAGACCACTCTGTTGTATTTAATAGACTTTTCAGTGCTCTTTTTTATCCCATGTTAAGAGCAGCTAGCATACTAGACAACTTTTCCAGTCCATACTGAGTGTTAGAGTCCCAGTTTGGCTCTGTTAAAGAAAAAAAATAACTATTCCAGAGTAGTTTCTTTTCCCTTTTGGTGCATATTGTTCATCTCCATAGTTTCTGGCTGTTTGTAGGATTCTCTACCTTTCATCTGAGGCACAGAGGGTGACCAAGATGAGTTGGACATCTTGCTATGATAGGTAAAAAGCAAGGCTCAAAGTTTAGAACCCATCAGAAACCTTACTCGGGTCATCTGACAATTGGTTGAGGACTTAGGACTGCTTGAGGAAGCTATTGAGGGAAATGAAGAATGCTAGGTTCCTTTGGGGCACTAGGCTCTAAGATTCCCTTGGTTACTTGGAAGGGATAGGCTTGGTTTATTGGTCTGAGGGTTCTAAGGGAGGAGGTTGAGAAAGCCCCCTAGTATGGTTATCATCTTTACATAGATCAGCAGGACCAAGATCCCATTGAAAGACAAACGGTTTTCTTAGAACAAGGTATTCCAGGTGTCTTTGTCTTCTTTGGACCCACACTAAGTACATTGTCACAAAATTCTGAACCTAAAAGTATTTGTCTCTACCTTTCATGTTCCAAGTAGAGACACAGTAACTGGAGAATAGTGTCCTAGACTGAGATGCCATCTCCTACCTATCTTTTACCACTTCCCAGTTCAGAATGAACCAAGATCATATTGCAATAGTAGGTAAACTGTTCTTGTTTAAATTGTCAGTGTCAAACTTGTTCCATTCTTCAAGCATGTGGCCTGGTAGTGAAGTCAGTGGAATTTGTATTGTGAAGAGATCAAAGAGTTTTGCCAGTGGTTCACCTTGGGGCCTATAGAGAGGAGGAGACAACTAGGCCTTTACTCCTTAAGGTATTGTCATACACATAAGGAGACCTGAAGTTTTTTCAGAATTTCTCTTGTGAGACCCTACCACAGACTAGGCAGACAGCCCTGTCTGAGAGATGCTGTTATCATAAAGTGCAGAAGAAATCCCCCTACATCAGCAGGGGATTTCTCTGAAGATTTGAATCCATTAACTCCTGAGGGACAAGGAATCTGTTGGCCTGCATTGTCCAAGCTCTCATGAAGTAATGGCAGAACTTTCCAAAGTAAAGTTCTTTTAATCACCTTGTTGGAGCCCTCCATAGCTCAACTTGTATTTATTCAAAGTGTCTTGATGAACTTAGCTGCTATTTAAAGTCCCTTGATGACTCTACTTAACCAGAAGTGGAACCAGATGGAAAAACATCTCTTACATTTACTGTAATGGAAACAGTACAAAGAACTGGGATGGCTCTGTTTTTATATACATACAATTACTTTAGGCTGGGCATGGTGGCACAGCCCTGCCTGTAATCCCAGCACTCAGGTGGCTGAGGCAGGAGGATCATTGTTTGAGAACAGCATGGACTACCAAGTCAGCTCAAGGCCAGCCTGAACTGCATACAAAACCCTGTTTCAAAAAGACAAAAACAAAGCAAACAAACAAACAAACAAAAAACCACAAAAACAAAACAAAAAACAAAAAAAACAGGTAAAAACACAATTATTTTACTTAGGTTTTCAGAATGTTAATTGGTATTCTGTTCAGGAATCAGGGACAGGTTTTAATTTATCTGTATTTAAATAGTAAAGTACAAAAGCCAGGTGGTGGTGCTTCAGGCAGACTCTTGGAGCAGCTGAGACACCATATCTGGCACTCACTCCAGGAATGAGAGATGCATAGGAAAGTTGCCACTGAGCCTTTTGCTGCTGTGCTCTTCCACAGTAGTCCACACTCATGCTGTATGGTGTGCTATTTCTTTCTTGCTTTTACTTGGCCAAAATTCAATCTGAAGAACTCATTTCTTTTCTTATCTTTAATAAACATTAAATGTCATTACTGTTTACACATGTCTTGATCAATTCCTTGCTGAGGATGAGAAGAACCTAGAAACCACCTCCAGAAGGAGACTCCAACACTGGCAAAACCTGATAACATATTTGGCAGTCGGTCTGGAGCAGGTAAGGCCCTTCTGAGCACAGTTTTTGTTGTTGTTGTTTCTTTTTCTCTTTCTAAATTTACTAACTAAAGCCTCAATGGACTGGTTTAGGCTTTATCCTCCTTGCTCTCTCTTTCTAAACAACAACAACAACAACAACAATAAAAAACCAATTCCTTTCTTGCCCCTTTGCTCCCAGGCCAGGTTTTCATCTGTCAGAGTGTTTAAATCCTTCCTGATTATTGGAGAGGGGAGGAAAGTAGAGAGTATAAAATTAGTGGGGCTCAGGAAGCTTTCTCCTCATGCTGGGAACAGTTTCCTAGTGTACTCCACCACAGTGGTCAGGGAAACACATAGCTTCTGTTTTTCCCAGCCAGTAAGAGGCCCACAAGTCAGCCTCAAGTTGATTTCCTTTTTCCCTTCTCTTTTCTGTTTTCGTTCACTTATGGTATGTACAAATCAGTAAAGAATTCCTAGAGAGCCTTTTATTAACAGATTGTTCAGGTTCCATGTGCTAACCTAAAACTTAATAGGTCTTTTTGTCATCACATTTTTATTTTCCATGATATTCTGCTCAATTTTCTTGCTCTTTTGGGAAAATTAGCTACTTGTAAGTTGGTCTCCTGTTTCCTTCTACCCCATCTTACCACTTTTGCACACAAAGCCTCCTCATCTTTGTTTTCCCCCTCAGTGGCCTTTTATCCTGTTATGATTAGTGAGTGGTCCACTTTCTCAAGGCCTGGTTGCATCCAAGTCCACTGCTGTGCCATGATTTGTAATTATTTTGGTTCATCATGTGAGTTTGTCACCTGGATTAGCCATCTTGATTCATCCTGTTGTCTGCTCCATGGATTTGGTTGCTTGGCTGCCATTTTAGCCATCCACGTAGGTCATATGGTTCCACCACGCTTGTTTGTCATTTTTTCAGTTGGCCTCATGGTCACTAGGTAATCTCACCCTGTAAACAAGAGCTGAACGTTCAGTTTGAGATAACATAGGATTCTCTTTCCCTCTTCTCTTTTGAATCAGGTTAAATCTCTCCTTGTTTCTTTGAACAGAAATTCAAATAATTTAGAATTGCACACTTGATGGCCTGAGTAGAATAAAAGAACAGCCAGTAAAACTCAGCTCAAGCGTTTGTTTCTCAAAGGTGATCCGTCGTTGTGCTTGTAACTTTTTTAAGGTTTTCACCATCAGGGTAAATGGTATTTCTCAAGTGATACAGGAGCCACTAGAGGGCTCCACTCTGACCTTTTAAGAGTATACTATGTCCCAAGTAGCTAAGACTGTCCCCAGAAGGGGGACTCTACCTTGATCTCCTGGAAGTTTCTAAGGCAGGACAGTAGAAGTCTTTATCCTTCTCTCTAATGAATCTGAGGGCCAATTCATGATGGGAAAACACCCTGAGGATCCCACAACCTCATCCTTAGACTATATCCTTCTATTGCATACTTTTCAGGTCCATTATGAACTAGGAAATGGTGAGCAATGGGCATAGAATGTCTGTCTAAATTACAATAGTATTTTTCAGTTAGATCTTTTTAGTAAAAGGCAGAGAAAGTGGCATGAAATTCCTTACATTCAAGCTTTTCTGTCTCTTTATCTCTGGAAAGGCCCAAGGGTTATGGTATTTAATGAGTCCTCCAAACAAAAACAGTTGATATCTTTGATGATCTTGTCCTCAAATGCCTTCTTATATCTTAGGGAAATGTGGTCCTTTCCCTCCAGTTTCTACTAGAGACTAGAACTCCAGAGATATCCAGTGATTTCAAATAGGAACAAATTTTTAGACATGCACTTTTCTGTGTTCAGCAGTTGGGGTCTAGCTGAGAATGAAAAGAGAAGGACTAAGAGAAAAGACAAAACAAAATGATGGCTGTTGCAATTGGTAATGATATAATTACACTCAAGTTGTCCAAGAGAAAACTCAGGGCTAGTTGAGCCCTGGACACATGATTGTATTGAGCTACTGCCTGGGCAGACAGACAATGTGCCTGACTCAGAGCCCTGGAAGGTTGAACACCCCTATTCTGATAGAGAGGCTAGACCAATGTAAACTCTGATCTCATTCGCAGCCTGCAATGCCCCTACCCACAGACATCATCATTTCTTGTAGGGAAACATGGATGGGGGAGCCAACTTCGCTACTGGTAGATACAGGGCCAGCTCATTCTATTTTAACTTCATTTTTTTGGGGGAAAAACTTCCTCTACTTCTATAGGCATAATTTGTGCTGGGGTAGCCATCGTTGGAGCTTCTTCTGCTATGACACTTTGAAGATCAAATGTTTAACCATAATTTTTTTTTTCTTTCTTTTTGAGATAGTGTCTTACTATGCAATTCAGGCTGGCCTTGAGCTCACTTTTGTAGCCCAGGCTGGTCTCAAATTACACCGATCTTCCTGCCTCAGCCTCCCAAGTGCTGGGATTATAGACATGAGCCACCACACTCAGTGACCATGAGTTTTAATTGTTCCATACCCTTACTCTTACTAGGAAAAGCTTTACTAGAAAAATTGCAAATTATTCTTCAGTGCTAGCAAAAGTCAAAGCAGATTTTACACATTGGGAGTATGCTAAACCATGCTTCTTAGACCCTTTAGGCTATTGTAAAGATGTCTATATCTTAATATTTTTTGATGTCTATAGGCTCAGAAGTTAGCTACTCTTGTCAACAGGGGGTTTCTCAGACCTATGCAGACAGACATCAGCCATCTGTCCTCCAGGACCCTAAGGAGGTATGACTCATATCTCTTCAGTGAATCTAAGTTTATGTACTCCATTCTTCCTATAATTCTGGTTGCAAATTGAGCTGGATAAGAACTGAATCAAGTTCAATGGTTAAGATCAGTAATGATCTTATGGGAAAATTTGATTTGGTTTTATCCACTTTGTTTGAGATCAGAATCCTGGAGAGAATTGGGTTTGTAAATTAAGGTGCACCTGTAGCTTTGTTCAAGAAGGGCATCAAAAGGCAGGTAATTCACTTGCTAGTCTATAACAGGTCATCAAGGCCAAACTACTTCCCTAAGGAGCCTAAGCTCAGAAAGCAGTGTTCATTGCTCTTACTTGGGCTTTGATATTAGGAAAAGGAACAAACTTAAATATCTGTACAGACTCCAAATATACCCAGGCAACAATCTGAAAAGAAATGAGCTTCTAATAAGAAATCATGTATAAAACATGAGCATGCAATTCTACAACTCTTAGAGGCCATCTATCTTTCCAAGAAGGTCCTTATCATTCATTGCAAAGATTTCCAAAGAGGCATATTAAAGTCTCCTTGGGAAATGAGAAGGCTGACAGAGAGGTAAGAGGGGCATCCCTATGACCCCTGAAGTCCATAACCTTATTTGCAGTTCCTAAGGAACCATTCCTGAAGGGATACAATTAAGAAAAACTATGAAAATTCTTAATGAGAAATGAGCATTAGAATTTTCATAGGGCTAGGAATAAAGCTATCCATGAGAACCTCTGGAATACCTTAGGTGTTCTTTAGAAAGCAAGACTCCAGTATTGCTCCAGGTGCAGATAAGTAGTCGCTAATGATCTTAATTCACCACAGCTTAAATGAGCACCTGTATTGAGATTACTGTTTTAATTAGATTTATAATGTAGGCAATCTTGCTAAGGTTCTAGCTCTCAGACTTTCAATAATTTGTCCAACATCACTCTTTGCCATACTTTCTCTTAAAAAGAAGAATGCCTATCTCACCTGCTTCTGTTATTTGGGCTCTTTATCCCCAAACTAATGATAAAATTATATTCTTTTTTCCATTAAAAAGACAGCTCAACAGTTACTATTTATTGGGGGTGAGGGATGCCGGGAATCAAATCCAGGACCTCATGCTCTTCAGGTAGGTGCTGCACCACTGAGCTAAATCCTTGGTTCTCCAGTCACTATTTTTTCATTGTCTTATGATAGGTTTTTCTTTTGAACTCTGTCAGTGAGCTACAACACTCCAACATAGAATGGCCTGTACTTTCTTTCAGCATGAAGTAGCTACATCAAGATAAAGAATTCCACTCCATCATGCTCTCAAAAGTGTTTGGAGTGGTTAAAGCTGGAAAGTATGCATACAGGACCAAGCCAGAGAACATGGAAGCTCCTGGAAGCATGCAAAGAAGTCATTGCAGCTTGTTAACTGATTGCTGGGCAGAGAGGTTGAAAGTGACATCAACCTCTGGAGGGTATAAATAAATGCTCTATCATTCTTGGGCAGGTTCCTCTCCCCTGCTTAGGAGAGAGGATCTCCATGGGACCCGGCTACTACTCTTCTCTATCTTTTCCTCATTTTCATCACAATTCCTACCCAGGGTATACCAAGAGCCCAGCAAGTCCTTACAATAAAGCATTATGGGCATTTGTATTTCTCAGTGAGAAATGAGGTGGGAGACTAAGATGTGGCAAAGCTGGTTGTGGAGGTAGGTATGAGCTAATAATTACAAAATCCCAGGACACCTGGATGGGACAGTTTCCATAGCCCCATACATGAATTCAGTTAGAGTGCAATCTCAATTCCTCTCATGAGAACTCAAGCCAGTTTTTGATAGAATGGCATAAACCTGATATCAAGCAGAGAGGAGTGGAAGAGACAAAAGGGAACTCATCACTGAGTTCTCAGCCACTGCACTCTCTGATACATTGGTTTATTAACCTGGAGAAGGTGCTTGGTTTCCTACTGAACAAAAATTACCCTGCAAAGCATGGCTGTGTTCCTATCTTTCCACCTTTTGCTCTTATCTTGACCAGTAACCAGGACCCCTAAACTCAGTAGCAGTGGTACTCACTATGTTTCAAGTCAAAGTTTTGTGCTTGCTACCCTGTCCTACCCTAGTGGATGGGTTCCATATTAGTCAGCTTTCTGCTGCTGTGACAAAATGCTTGAGGTAAACAACATAAAGGTGTATTTTTGGCTCACAGTTTCAAATGTTTTGGTTTCTGGTCAGTTGGCTTAGGGTGAGACAGAAACATTATGGCAGACACAGGCAGCAGACCTCATGTCAGGAAGGAGAGAGGAGGGAGGAGAAAGGAAAGAAGAAAGGAGAGGAATCTGCATGCTGATTTCCATCATGGTTTTACTGGCCTGCACTCCCACAACAGTGGACAAGTATTCCTTTTTCCTCACAGCTTTTCCGGCATTTATTATTGATCAACTTCTTTATACTAGACATTCTTTCTGGCATAAGACAGTATCTCAGCGTTGTTCTACTTTGTACCTCTTGAGTGACCAATGATGTTGAACATTTTTTCATATATTTATTTGGCATTTCTATCTCTTCATTTGTGAAGTGTATATTCATCCCAGATGCCTGTTTTTGCATTGGGTCTTTGAAGTTTAGAGGCCTGAATTTTTAAAAAACTCTTTTGTAGATAAATACATGTAGCTAGAGACTATATTGGTAAGTGAAATAAATCAGATCCACACGTGCAAACATCATATTATCCCGCTAGTGTGAGAACCTGAAAGAATAATGAAAATCTAAAGGGTACAGCAGATATTGTGAAAGGGAAAGAAATTGTCCCTGGGAAGGAAAAAAATGGGATGATGAAAAGGACAAATG
>PVKN010024956.1:0-14287 GCA_004027915.1 Capromys pilorides | reverse complement strand
CCACTGGGATTAAATGGTTTTAGTAGTAGTAGTATTATTACTATTATGTATGTGTTTAGTACAGGGTCTACAGGGGCTCACCACACAGACTGGACTTGTAGTGATCTTCCTGTTTTCAGTTTCCCAAGCGCTGGGATTACAGGCGTGCACCACCACTCCCAGTCTCAGCTGCTGTCTCGGAGCGCCCGAGGGGTGGGGCTGGCACAGCACATGGGATTGGACCCCCGCTGCTGCACTCTGCCTAAGCAGGTTCTCTAGTCCACTGAGCTATCTGGTTGGCCCTAAATTTTTTTTAACAAACAAAAAATAAGACAGATCCTACCACCGGACTCTGTGTTACACCAAGTATAACGGACAATTTCTATTAAGAAATATATGGCATTACCTGCAGACTGCTTGAACTTTTATTCCCTTATAGTTTCAATTTCTTATACTTTTGTAATTTAAATACATGTTAGCCCCATCCTAAGCCATAAAGTCCTCAAAATAATGAAATAACGTGCCGTGAAGAGCAGCTCATCACACACCCCAGTCGTCTCCCAACCGCCAGAGCTCAGGAGCTGAGTGTTGGAAACGCCAGCACAGAAGAGACGCCAGGCTTGTTGTGCAACTCAGCTTCGGGCCAGGCTCCTCCCTCGCGACTACATGGCACAGGTGGGCCCATCTCTTCTTCCCTCAGCAATAAAACTGAATTGTTACCCCTGCTTTGTGGCCTCGCAAGGTGACTCAAAGATCAAATAAGCCAAACTTCAAAAGCCTTGCAGAAGAAAGAATACAACAAGAGCGGGTGGGCTGCAGCAGGTAGGGAGTGGCTTCCCAATATGCTCAAAGCCAGAAAAAAATGATTTCTCCTCTCTGCAGTGTCCCCAGAACGTTCTGGCTTTCTAATCTTCCCCAGCCTTGGCTTCCTTTATTATGAGAACCACAGGGTCTGCGCTGAGCCCGCTCGCTGCCTCTGTAGACCCTGTGGCTGCTGCTCGCCGGCAGGCCCGTCTTCCCAGGCGCACTGCCAGGACACCTGCCTTTCAGAGGGAGCTGACAAGGCAGCAGACATGCTGCGGCCCGAGCAAGCGAAGAGCGAGCGAGCGAGGGCTCGGGGCTGCTGGCGGGCTGGAGGCTCTCTGAATCTAGCTCATGATTTAGAAAACAGAACTTCTTCTACTCAGCAGGACTTTTAAGAAATGTGATGAAACAGTGACAGCTAACTGTTTATTACTGCTCAGTCTGTAACAAGTCCACGTCAACAGTAGCCACAAGGACTGCAACTGGAAGGGAAGCCACCTTCCGCACTGGTGGCCTAGCCATACCGGGTTTAGGACTCTACGTGACATCGTGCCCACCTCCTGGGCCTGTTATGGGGACGAGTGGCAGCCGGTCCACACGCCCTGCCCACAGCACTCAACAAGTGTTATGAATACAAGCCTTGGCACCTGCTGTCAGGCATGGGCGGCCTGGCATTGTCAAGTCTCTCTTTGTGGATAAAGTTATGTGCAAGGGCTTTAAGAATTCTCAGGAGTAGCTAGGTATGGCGGCGCAGGACTGTAATCCCAGCACTTAGGAGGCTGAGGCACAAGAAACACTATGAATTCCAGGCCAGCCTGGGCTACAAAATGAGTTCCAGGCCAGCCTAAACTGTATTGTGACACCCTGTCTCTCAAAACAGCAAAAGAAAGAATTCTCAGTTGCAGAAGCTTCTAGATTTTACCAGAATTGATTATCTATGCTGTTATCTATTCTTGAAAATACTGTAAGCATTTAGCCCTGTGTTAAAATCTAACTGTTGCCTGAGAGACACTACAGGATCACAGAAGGGATCAGCATCGGGCTTGAAGGGAAGAGACAGCGCTCCTTACTGACACAGACGTGGCCTGTGCATCTGCGCGCGGCACCCGGCCCAGGGAACGTGGCCAGAGCAGAGGCGTGCTAGAAGAGTCAAACACACATCAGGCTTTACAAAACACTGTAAAAAGAACATTAAAAATACCATTGTTAGGGCCTAGGAGACAGCTCAGTAGAGTAAGTGCTTGTCTGGCAAGCTTAAGGTCCTGAGTTCAATCCCCAGTTTCACCAAAATAAATAAATAGATAAATCGCATTGTAGTGTCCATGTAGAATCGACAGATCCAAAATATTACCATCTAGCCATTACACAGTAACATAGCCACATCTGGATCTACTGGTGTACAGGGATGTATTAAAATTAATTTCACCTGTTTGTTTTTAGTGCTTCTCTGGGTTACCAGAAATCTTAAAATTACAGGCATATCTCCCACTAGAGGCTTGCCTTGCATTGAAGGGTGGTAATTTCATACACACTTTAAGGCAAATTATGTATTTATTTACAATATTTTTAGAGCAGTTTTAGGTTCACGCAAAATTGAGAGCTCCCAACTCCCTCACTCCACACACACCCCGTACTATCACCGACATCACCCCAGGGAAGCGCACACCGAAACACCTGGTGGCCCTCCCAGGCCACATCGCTAGTGCCTGAGCCCGGGGTCACCCTGAGGGTCACCGCGGGCCTTACGCACCCTACAGATCTCGGTAAATGCGCAGTCACATTCCCTCACCACGACGGCACATGCGCAGTGTTTTCACTGCCCTAAGAGCCTCCTGTGTCCCATTTCACACCTCTTTCCTTTACTCCCAAGCCCTAGGTGGCACTGAATTTGTTTTATTACTGTCTTCTTAGTTATATCTCTTGCAAAACAGTTGGAATCACGCACCCTGCAGTTTTCTGAGGTGCCTGTTTGGCTTAGTAACGTGTACCTGAGGCTCCTCTGTGTCTACTCGTGGCTGTTAGCTCACTTCTTCTTACCAGTGAGTACCTCACTGCTGGATGCACCGCAGTGCACACTCTCGCCTCCTGAGCATCCGAGTCCAGCAAGCACCGATGAAGCTGCTGCATACATCCACGTGCAGGCTGCGCACAGCCACCTTCTCCAGTCCTTCAGGAAGGTGTTGGGCGCATGATAACTGCCTTCAGCACTGTAAGAAACCCCTGAACTCCTCCACGGTGGCTGGACCATTTCTTGCCCCACTTGACATAAATGGGCCTGGCCCATCCGTGCACCGGCCAGTCTCGGGTGAGGTCAGCACGCCGGTCTGGGTCTGCCCAGGAGGTACACAGTGGTGCCTCGCTTTTGTCCTAATCTGCATTTCTCTATGGCTCATGATGGGGAGGGAGCACCTTTGCGAATGCGCCCGAGCCATCCGTATCTTTCTTTGTAAGGTGTCTGTCCGGATTGCTGGGCCATTTTTTAATTGTTTTTTTTACAGTTGGAGTTTTAGAAATCTTTGTATACTTCATGTAACAGTTTGTATCAAGAAATATTTTGAAAATATTTTCTCCCACTCTGAGGCTCATCTCAAACCCTCAAAAGTCTAGGTCATTTTACGCTTCACATTTCCAAAAGGCACTGTGGCTCATATTATAATGGGCAGCATCAAAACGGCCTTATGGAGCTGACGACGGTAGCAAAGTCTTCTCAGAATTTCAACCTCAACTGTATTTGTCCTTTTTTTTACCTGATGAAGCTACTTTCTAAACTTATAATTTTGTAGTAAGCCTGTGGCTTACTACAGTAGAGCTTGGTCATCTGTTCCAGTTTTGTTATTTGGTTATACCTTATTTGTTTAAAAATAATACCTTGTACTGTAAAAACAGTTAAGGGGTTATTTCTATTGGTTTGAAAAGTTCAAAACAGTCTCCTCAAACTACCAAAACAGTGTACACAAAAATAGGCGATGTTAGAAATACACATATATGTAATTATAATGTCATGGGCTACATACACGTGAATGAGCCTGAAATACATCCTCTTACTCTCTGGCTATCATTCTTCCCCCTCCTTTATCCAGCCCTCTGTCCCCCTCCCCTCTCTATTTGGACAGAAACCTCATTTTTATCCACTTCTATGAGAACTGCTTTTAGTACTGCCATCTTGAGCCCAATAACAGGCTGTAGACTGTCACGTTCTACATTAAGCTCCACCTTCATCTATGAATCCAGGGGACTTAACTGAAAACAACTCTATACCAAGTAAGTAGTATGTAGAACAGGATGACCTTTAAGTCAATTATTGTGCACTCACTAGTGAAGTGAAAGTTGCTTTTTTTTTTAACATTGGGTTGGCGATGTCCTACACCTCCAGGCAGGCAGGTGCCTGCACCCACGCGCAGGTCCACATGCTTAGGCCTGGGCTCCCACGCAGTGAGCGGCTAGGTCGGCTGGGAGTGGTACACGCAGCTCTGCTCAGCGGAGGGCTGAGAGCGGCACCGTGAACACCTTCTGAAGCCCACAAGGAAATTTCTATGAAGCGACTTCACCAAGCCACTAATTAAGCTGAGAACTGGCAACACACACAGCGCAGAACACGGGAAACGATGGCTTCTCTGGGATTCGCTCACTTCGCATGCCTTCTGCACCCTGCCCTCCCCTAAGTTCACAGAACGCTGCTCTCCCAAGGTGCTCTACAGAGCACACTCGCCTCTCGGGGCGCGATGGGTGCGTGCGCATCAGGGTCCGAGGCTCGAGTGGCAGAGCTGCCTGAGCTGCTGAGCCACAGTCCGGGACCACGAACAGCTCCCAAGGTAACATGAAGAGAGGCGGCCACGGAACCACACACTGACTTCATAATGTGCCTGGACCCACGTGTGGAGAGAGAAACTGTAAATTACTGTGGCACAGAACAATTTATTGGGAATAGGGCAGCACAGAATAGAGCAGTTTTTGAATTGATTTGGGAGAAGAAAGGGGATTATTAAAGATGATGGGTGAGAGGAACAGAAGTGGTGTCAGGAGCGGGAGAGCCGCACAGGGTGTATGGGTGGGGGGAGACAGGCGCCACCACTCCCAGGACCACCGACTCCCACGAGAGCCAAGGATGTACCCCAAGAATAGCTTCCTACATTCCACCACTAAAGGCGCCGTCCATCTCTCTTATGGAAAACTGAGACTCGCAGGCTAGGAGTTCGGCAGAGCCAACCAACCTGAGACTTACACATCATAGCCTAGAGGACCCTGGCAGAGTCCCCGGGTCGTGTGGTACCTGCTCTTACCCAGGGCGTACAGGGAGTGCATTTGGGAATGAAATTCCAAGCCCCTCAAAACCCGGCTGCCAACAGCCATTCTTTCTCCTGCTTTCCATGCTCCTGCACAGACCAAGGGGATGCAAGGCGCAGAACAGGAGAAGCCTGTGCCAGGCAGGCCCGACTCACCCTGGCATGATGGTGGCCACACTGGAAAGGTGACTTTCCAGGGCGAGGCTGAAGGCAGGGCACAGAGCAGCGCCAGGCACTGGCGTGCATGGCTTACTGGTGGGTTGGCTTGTTCTCACTTGCAGGTTGTCCACATTAAATACTTAATATTTACTGACTGATCCAGTTAAGGACGTTTTCCAATAGCTTACCCTGCAATGTGTTTACATGCAAGGCAGGCGTTTTGCTCTCTCTCCAACCTGCAAAGTGTGGTTCTATCGATTATCAGTAGCTACAGAGTGTATGTAATTTATTCCATTTCCTGATTGGCTGAATGCTGTAGCCAACAACATCCTTAACAGCTAGGTGAACTCAGCCTTAGGATGGGCTTCTAGGCAGAAGCTTTCATTGAGTTTTACACTTTACGCCCTGTGTCAATCAGCCTTCTGTTCTTATGACAAGATACCTAGGAAAGCGCATTACAGAAGGGTTCATCTTGCCTCACAGCTGCAGAGCCCCCACCCACGGGCTGCTGCTCCCTGGCACAGGGGTCCCCAGGCCTGTGCTCTCTGTGGGGAGGCAGAGGGCAGAGCAGAGCAAGCTGCCTAGCTCACGGACAGCAGGTAGGCAGAGGGAAAGGGGGCTGGGCGGACAGGTGGCCCCCAGGTCGTGCCGGTGAGCACTCCCTTCTACTAGGCTGTACAGTCTGAGCTCTGTCCTCGCTCATGAATGCCACATGGGGATGGACAAAGAGGGGAGGCCAGCACCTTCTGGACTTCCCCTCCTTCTGAAAGCCCCACCTCTGAACACAGGGTTCTTCTGAGGGGCCCTTTAGAACCCAATTATATGCAGCCCCTAAGATCTCATGCCTGGGCTAAACTCTCCGCCCACCAATAAACCCAGCTCTGGCTGCTGCTCAGGGCTTGTCACTCTTCCTTGAGCTAAAGGTAGCTCAGAAAGCATCCTGGCATATTCTGCTGTCACTCGTCCCCAGGCCTTTCTCCTTCCCTCCCTTCTCTCCTGTCTTTTTTCACTCCCTTCCTCCCTTCATTTGCCCCCTTCTCTCCCTGTGCCTTCTTTCCCTCCCTGTGTTTCCTTCCCTTTGCTTGATCAAGCCTTATAGAGCAAATCTATGAGAGGAGCTGAGGGCTAGACGGGACACCAAGCCCCGAGGAACACAAGGAAAGGCTGAGCTGGCTGACAGAGCACGTGCGCTCTCCCCACGTGGCAGCGCCCACCTCCCGGCCGTGTACCACAAAGCTAACCTGTTCCAGCTGCAGGTCACACAACCTCTCTAATGGCCTTTATCAAATATTTTGAGAAATGCCCAACTGTCCCCACCAGTGAGGTGAGTTAGGCCAGAGACCCTCAACACAATTTTAGAGAAATATCAGTCCTACAAAATGTTCTTCCAAGAAAGAATTCAAACACCACTGCAATTTAGCCTGCCCCCTTCTGTGAGCTACATTAGAATTGTAAAGGCTCTGAAAAGTCCTGCAGTAGGGAAATCTTTGTTAACGTCGCATTTACCAAACGCATTTGGCTACGTACTTTTCTTTAAAAGCATCCATTAACATCACATCATTCTGTCTTCTGTAAGTGAACTTTGGGAACTCAGACATTAGCAAATCATTATACTAACTGAAAAAGGAGAGCTATATACTTTCAGAGGTTCCATTAAAAATTTCAAAGCTTCTAAAAGTTTCTAACCAGGGCAAAGAATACGATTCGCCTCGCTGGGGTCACGTGACCTCTTCCTGACTAATGGCCTCCAGACTCCATTCAGACCAGGCCTCCAACACAAATGACAGAGCCTGAAGCCCGGGGCATGGAAAACTTGGCTTTGTACCTGACCGCCTGTTCCAGGGAGACTGCAGGCTCAGACTTCAGCAGCACCACACAAGCAGCATCCACGTGGGAGGAGTCAGGACACGGAAATACCGCTGAGGACAAGGAAGAAGTCAACGCCGTCTCCATCACTCTATAAAAAACCACCCCAGAATTGGTGAAAGCCTTACCAACAGACTGAACACAGTGTACAGAGATTTAAGGCTACTTGCATCATTTCAAGTTTCTCCTACAAACTATTGATTCATTACAAAGGCAAGAAATAACACAGAGTTGATAGGATCGTAATGCTGTCACCAATGCTGATTCAATCTAATAATAAAAGTCACCCCAAAATGGAGGACAGAGACAATCCGTGATGCCACTGACTGTGTTTATCAGAAGTGTCACTGCCTGAAAGGCTGAACTAATTAGGGCTTGTCACAGATTGACAGGGGCAAAGGGAGCATCACAACGAGATGCCAAGTGGGGCTCTGGATAGTGAGAAAAAGCCACTAATGGCAACGGGCAAAGATGGAAGAGTCTAGCTCCGTTAGGATTACCGTGAGAGGTTCACTGGAGGAAGACGGAGAGAATATGCAATTACATGTTGTAACAAAATTTTCTGATCCTTTAAATCCGGTCAAAATAAAAAAAAAAAAGTCTAGCCAGGTGTTATGGCACACATCTGTAACCCCAGCACTCGGGAGGCTGAGGCACGATGATTGTTGTGAGCTTGAGACCAGACTGGACTACAAAGTGAGCTCAAGGTCAGCCTGAACTGCACAGCGAGACCCTGTCGCAAAAGGACAATAAATAAATAGGTCTAAAAATAAAAACAAAGAAATGATGGGATTCACAGCCTCCAACATAGCGTCAACCTGCAGAAATACAGCAGAACCCAGGACCAGGAGTCCCGTAGGTCATTTTAAATGATCAACTAGCCACGTGAAAGGGCACAAAAGCAGCAGCTGAACTCAATTTAGTGATACGTTTCCTTTAACTTGCATAGCCATAACATTAACACTGCAACCTGGAATCCACAGAACAGTTATGAGGAATTTCAACACGACCTTTCCTAGGACGCCTCCGAGCACCAGGCTGCGCAGACCAGCAACTTGACCACAGCCCTGTCTCTCCCTGCCTGAGGCCAGGAGTTGCCCTGGCAGGCAACAGGGCTCACGGCCACCGCACACGCCCTCCAGGGGGCTCTAATTCCGCGTCCTCCTTCGAGAATTTTCTTCTTTGCTTCACGCACCTGCTCAGAGCATGTGGAGCGCCCACTTCCGACCAAGAGCAACCGACGCGAACAGGAGCTGTGGTACACAACTAAAGCACGACTCGGGCCACGGGGGTAGCAGCAGCAGCCGGGTGAGGGCGCCCGGACGTACACAGGGTGGGGTTACGAGTTCAACGCGGTCTCCAAGAGAAGCCGGCCTCGGAGCAGACGCGGAGCTGGCGAGACACAACACAGTACCGCAGCCATTGCAGAAAACACAGAGGCCTCCTGGGTAAGGAGGCGTGGCTAGCCGGGCTGGGCCATGTGACCTCTTCCTGACCAATCCCGTGGCCCGAAGGGCGGAGCCTTCCCTCCTGATTGGCCCCTTTGGGACCAGGCAGCCCCCAGTGACCAGTAAAAAGATGGCGACTGCCCTAGCAGCAGAGGGGAGGAAGGGTTCCACCCACCACCTCGGCTTTTCGTGAAGAAAAATGCTATTCTGACAAGAAAGGAGGAACTAGGTGGGAAAATTAATAATAACTTACTATTTTTAAGGAATTTCACAAAGGAACTTAGTCTGTGGTGTTCTGCGACTTTCAAAGTGATCCGCATTTACATTTACCCTCTCAAAGTTTTGACAAAAGAAAACCCAAACGGGACAAATACAGAATTTTTGGCAAGCTGGAGGCCCAGCTTTTCCAGGATCAGCTGTATGGCCTTAAATATGTACCTTTCAACCTCCTCTGTATGTATGTAACTAAAAGAAATACATTCTATTTTTTTATTTTGTGAAATAAAAAAATTTCAAAACTAATAAAAAACAGCAATAGCTAGTGCACTGTGTATCATTATCTTCGAAGTATTTACTCAGAGTACGAGGCGCACACCAAAAAGGTTCTTATAAAAGAAAAACAAATGACATAGAACTTTCTTTCCAATGATCGAAAATAAACTAGTAGTAACGTTGTCTTTTAGACTGAAATGTGGTTGTTGTTGTTTTTTTTTTTTATTGTTCTATTTTTCTCTATATTCAATGTATTTGCCCATAAAAACACACAAGGTATACACACTGAGTCAGAACTCAGTAACTAAGGTATTTTCTTTGGTGGTAGAGGAAGGAGAGCTTAAAAACAACATAGTCTCAGAAAAATCTCAGCCCCTTTAGGAGACATACAGTATAAATTGCCTATTTATTCAGAAATGTTAGTGATAGCTCATGCTAATTTTTAAATTCCTGACAACTGGACATTCTCAAAAGAAGAAAGCTTTTGGGCAGACAGTAAAAATATGTTTTGACAACTACAACACCGTGAGAAGCAAAATCTAGCCATAGTATCTATGAAAATGTCTTTTCCTCAAAATTCCATTAAAACGAATTTCTTAAATGACAACTAGCCTATAAAGCAGTTGTCAAAAAAGCTATCTTATTTAATGTTCACTAAAATGTGACATGAGATTCCTTCCTTCCCTCCCTCCCTGTCTTTCTTCCCTCTGTTGTCCCTCTCTCTCTCTACTTTCCTTCCACCGACCAGCTGGCCCACACTGTTGTATGCACCATAAACACAGCAATAAACCAAATCTGGGGTTGGGACCTTAGGTTTAACAGTGGGTTGCTGTTGAATGTATGAGTGTAGATGGAAAGAAATATAAAGAAGGGGCAAACAAAACTTAAATATGAAAGGATCCCATGACAGAGAGGCTGAGGTCAGAAGGCCTTCACCAGCCAAGCAGAAGCTGGAAAAGAGATGGGGCCTAAGTTCAGACCAAGCCACCTTCACCACGGATGGAGCTGGCTTTCGGAGCTTCAGTGACACTCTTGAAAAGAGAGAGCAGTGGGAATTTCTTTTTCAGTTTTTTTTTCCTTGCTGTTTAACAGGGTCAAGTCCAACCTAGCCACAGACAAATCTACTTGGCACTCTCATTGCCGGCTTTGAAGGAAGTGATAGTGTTCTAAGGTCCCAGCCCTGCAGGGAAGTAGAGCCGAAATGGCAAAGAGCTACTTCGTGAGGACAAACAAGGGCACTCAGGAGGAAACAGAAGGTTTCCAAATTATGCAGACGGTTGCAATTCTTTTACATGAGTCCAAAAAGGTATAATCAATGAAGTATGATTCTTTCTTTCTCTGAAATTGCAACAGTTTTCTACAGCCTCGTGAGTGTAACATCTTAAACATTGATTACTTCTCTCTGCAAGACAATGTTTTATTTACTACCCTTAAGTAGCACATGAGGTCCCGCGTGTCTTTGAAATCTCTTATCGCTCATAGTTCCTTATTGAAATGCTTTTCATTCTCTGTTCTTCATGCGCTGAGATACAGGAGAAGAGGCGAGAAATGTGTAAATCTGTGCTTCTCAGCGTCTGACACACTTGACATTCAAGCACCAGGGGGCCATGGAAGGTGTGTGGGGCGGGGAGGGTATGCTCTGTGTGTTCTGTGGTCTGCGCATCTGACTGTGTGGAGTGCAGCTGAAAGGAAGAGTCTTACATTCAGCCTCAGATCTAATTGGGAATCCTCAAGGGGCAGGGCCCACAGTCGGGGTGGTTAACAAGGTTCTTGACAGACAGCCCTGGGAGTCCTGAGGCAGGCAGTGCCAGGGCCGGGCGCGACTCCCTAAGCTCCTGCTCCCTGGCCAGGACCACTCAGACAGCTCTGTCTAAGGAAGTCGCACCAGGATGGGATGCCTCCCACACACACACAGGCCAGTGGGTTCTGTGTCCCCCGGCTTGGAGGGAGGGGCAGAGGGAATTCACACTCAGCTTATCACAGCCTGCTGTGCTGAGTAAATGCAAGAGGAGAACTCTTCAGCACTCAAATTGGACGTCCTACCAAACTCCTCTGAGCCCGCTCTAGGACAGTTGGAGTTGAGTCCGCCTTCACGGTTTTGTGTTTCGCCAAGGGAAATACAGGTGTTTGTTTTTGCTTCTTTTCTTTCAACTTGGACTCCTATCATGTGTGTATTTATAGTCTAAGGAGGGGAGAAAGGGATTAAAGCGAGCTTGCCCCTTCCGGGCCAGCTGTGGGGCCCTGGGCTGACAAGGAGTGTGTCAAGCTGACAAAAGGAGCCAGCGGGCGCTTTGTTCATCTCTGTGCATGGGCCTTTCGTCACCCCTAAACCGTCTTCCTTCTGAAGGATAGAGTGAGCTAGCACGGCACCCGGTAATTACCAGCTGTTGAGGGGACGCATGTGCCATTCAAAAGCAGTAAATGAAAGAGAGACTTCTGAGGCTTCTGCCGCTTAAGCTAGACCATGGGGCCAGGGGGAGCCTCAGTTTCTTATTTTCTCTTCATCTTTAAAACCATAAAAGGACTACATGGCAATTTTAATATCGTTGAACAAATACAACATTCAAGCAATACAAATATATTAAGTCAAAAGTGAGGGCCACCTCCTACCAGCCACCCCAACCCTGCTTCCTGCTGCTCGTTCCAGTTTCCTAGGTGCACATCAACCAGCTGCACAGGGACCCCCAGGTGATGAGGGCCACATGGAATGTAAATGAGAGAACCCCGACTCCAGAGGTGCCTAAACCAGCGGGAAGCATCGCTTGGCACAGAACAGGGGGTTCAAGGCTATCCGCAGGAATGGTGGGGGGCAGGGGCTCTGGGGGAGCTCTCATCTAGGACACAGCCCCCCCCCCCGCCCCCCACTCCAGGAGGGCTTCTGGATGTGTTGAGGAAGATAGATATCTGTGTCCCCCGATTCACTCCTGATTTGGAGCAAAATAATAATAGCACTCCCAGCGCAACACAACAATAAAAAGTATGCGTCCTAGTCCCCCAGACCTGTTAGCAGCGGACTGACTGGCAGAAGAGAACTAAGATTGCTGATGGATTTAAGACCTTTAGTCAACCGAACTTAAGTAGAGATGTTATCTGGGTGTTAACTGCTGTTCTGCAGATGTTATCTGCACTATCTGGGTAAGATCAAGGTAATCTAGGCACCCGAACATAAAAGAAAGGACTAGAAGTGTTGCTCTGAGAAGGAAATGAGACCTGTTGGCAAGGGTGGGGAGCTGCAGATCCCGACCTGTTGACGCTGACACTGTAGGCAGAGCCAGGGCCGAGACCTGGAGCATGGTTGTCCCTAGAAGCTGGCCATGGCGAGGGAGTGCGTTTGCCACGCACTTTTCTGTACGATGTTGTTCATGTTAGGGAAAGTAGAAACCCAATCTTGGTCCAGTGGTTGAATATCAGCCCCGTAAGATGTACCCGAGTCCTAATCCTTGGTCTCTGAGAATGTAGCCTTATTTCATAATAAGGCCTTTGCAGATGCAATGCTTTGCAGCTAAAGCTCTCAAGATGGAACCACCCTAGATTTGTTGTTTGTCCTGAATTCAGTGATGACTGACTTCAGGAGATGCAGAAAGGGCAGGGACAGGGGCCAGCCATGTGGAGGTAGAGGCCAAGACTGCAGTGGGCACTGCAAGCAGCCCAAGCTGGCATGCCCAGGAGTTAGGGCCCAGGAGCTAGGCCTGCCCAGGAACTAGGCACACCCAGGAGCAAGGGCCCAGGAGCGAGGCATGCCCAGGAGCTAAGGCCCAGGAGCTAGGCACACCTAGGAGCAAGGCACACCCAGGAGCTAGGCACACCCTGGAGCAAGGACCTAGGAGCTAGGCACACCCAGGAGCAAGGGCCCAGGAGCTAGGCACGCCCAGGAGGTCTCTGGGGAACCAACGTGATGCACTGTGATTCTGAGCTCTGAGCTCAGGAATGTGGTGGACTAAATTTCTACTGTGTGAAGCCACCAGTGCACAGTGATCTGTTAGGGCCTCACAGCACATTCTGCAAAGAGCAGCTCTCCCAGCCCACTTCCTGTGCCTTGTGGCCAATTCCCACGAAGACAGGTGTCCCAGGGCAGGTCCTAAGGCCACACAGCACACCGGAGCTCCACCCCACCAGCTTGTGAATGGGCCTTATCAGGGGCTTGGATTGTTAGGGCTTTTGCTTAAATACAGGAGGGAAGTGCTCAGAGGTGGGGTCGCACGTCCACCTCCAGGGCCAGTGTGGAAGACGACAGGCTGGAAGGTGAAATGAGGTGGCGGGTGAAGGGCGAGGGACTCCTCCAGGACTCATAGCAGTGGACAAGGTGTCAAGCCTGAGGGGAGGGAGGGAAGGAAGGAAGGAAGGAAGGAAGGAAGGAAGGAAGGAAAGAAGGAAGGAAGGGCCAGAGGGAGGACGGAGGAAGGAAAGGCTAAACATGGCTGTGACCAGAGAGGAGCCCATGAAGTCCCAGCAGGATGTCTTGCTAAACTTAAGCCCTTTATGTTTGCTTCATGAGTGCTTCTGCAGTTGTCACAATGCGTCCACTGCTGGGCCCAGGCTGGTCAGCGCCTCCACCACCTCCCCGTCGCTGGGCTCCGAGTCAGTCTTGAGGAATCCCGCGAGTGGCATCCGAGCAGCAAGCCCACAGTCTGATTTTTTAAATTCTGTTTTTTAATCAACAGAGCACATAAAAGTGCAGTAAGTCATGCAGGTGCAGAACGCGCAGGCGCTCTTCATGCGCTGGGCTCTCTCTCAGCCGGGTTCTTACGGTTCAGCTCATCATTGAAGCAAGCAGTGTCGCAGTTGGTCGCTGGCACCTGCCTTTTCATGGCAGGCTTGAGTGCTTTGGGGGAAAAGAGAGCAGGAGCTCAGACCCCCACTTTGAGGCTGGGCAACGCCAGGACCTCAAGAAGTTAAAAAATGTTCATTTGGATCCCGTAGCTCCCGGCTGCTGGTCCTAGGAGTGACTGTGCATTTCAGTATTTACAGAGCCTTGCTCGAGGGAACCCCGACACGGGGCCCTAGGACCACGGGGCGCGGTGGTTCTCCCAGCTGCCGGCCTTCCTCTGGCTCTGCTTTTTCGCGTTTCCCATCACCCTGTCTTCTCAGTTTATGGGCTCTGCTCTCAGTCCGCAAACTTGCTCTGAAATTACGGTAGATGAGATCTGCACTGTCTCCCTCGGCCACTCCGTCGCAGGCCGCCTCTTGCTTCGCAGATTAAACCTCCAGTCTGCTCAGCGCCCCGCTCGCGTTCCTTAATTGGATAATATCTGAGGC